>JANQBM010000004.1:9306695-9337161 GCA_025594535.1 Erythroxylum domingense | reverse complement strand
GACTATTTTGCAAATTTTAAAAATTTCAGGGACTATTTCATAAATATAAAAAATTGCCCGAAACGGTATCCGGTATTTACCAGTATCGGTACAGTACCTATCTAGAACTCAATCCGGTACCAAATTCGGTACGGTATTCACAACATTGCTTGTGTGTACTGCCTAGCCGAGCCCTGACTCAATTTAAAATCTAACCATTCTAAATAAAATGTCATCATTTTATACTTTTAGTTTTTTAAAAAAATTAGTCGGCTAAAGTACATAGTACATTCCCTCTCTCTACCCAACAAATTCAACGACCAGAACCACAGTTTCTCACAAAAGCCTTCAAGGCTATAATTTTCGTTATAATAAAATTGGTTAACCAAAATTCTTCTTTACTTTCCCTTAGGGTGAATAGTCCTGATATAATCTTTAGGCAATTGACATGTTAGTCTAACAAAATTAAATTAGAAATAATTAATTTTCTTAAAAATAAATTTCTTGACAAGAATTAGATGCGTCTTCAGTACTTCTACTTCTAATATATTAATGAAAGAATTGTTAATAATGAAGAAATAATAATAATCTTAAAGAATTTATTGATAATTGAAAATTTTATAAAATACAAAAATATGAACTTTATTTTTGTTTTTCAAAAAGCATATTAACACAAAAGAAATAGATATAGTCTTATTAAAACTATACATTGATTATCACAAAATTCTATGAATAAATACAAGCATAAAATTTTTAACTACATTCATATAAGATTGGTAATAGTAGAATCAAAAAGATTAATAGTATTAAGAAATACTAAGTTTATAACTTTTAAGATTCCCTAAGTGTAGTAAATTTGAGCCTCTATTTTGTTTTCCTTGTTATCCAAACCTAAGTATTTCCTTTAGGGATAAATATATTATTACAAATAAAAACTCATAATAAATATGTGAATAACTCTTTTATAGCATTAATTTATGAGATTCATTACAAAATTATGAATATAACATTTTCTTCTAAAAGATGAGACCCTATTTTTACAAATTGATTTAACAAAACCAACATTGTAGTATCAAAATCAATTATATGGAAAGATATAACTCTTCAAATGAATGAGTTCTCGAAGGAGCAATGTAATATAACATGCTATATTCTTTTCGTCTTCTTTAATATTTAGAAATATAACATGCTATAGACGTGGTAAAAAGAGTCACATTACAAAATACTATAAAATTAATATAAAACTCCAACATTTAGAATCAAATCAAGAAATATAAAAAAAGTACAAGCCTTAATGATAATTGATAGCAAAAACTTTGAAAAATTATCTAACAATGAGTCAAGAAATGAAGCACTATCATTAGAAGAAACAAATAGTTTTGAAAATAGCACTTGTTATCAAAAAGATATGAAAAAAAAAGTTCATGTTAGTAGTTATAAATCATATTTAAGATCCCCAAATACAAAAAGACTATCTTATAAAATTGTAACATTCATTTGGAAATCTTAGTCAAAACTTATAATCTTAGTCAAAACTTATAACCTTTCTTCTTCCTCCTCTTATAATTTAACAAATATTTTAAATAAAGTTAAGAAAACAAATGGTTCTCAAATAATTTATCTATTTTATATCAAGAAATTACTATGATAAAATAAAAGCTAAAAACTCTTACATAAAAAAACAAAAAGGAAAGTAAAACAATAAAAATTATTCCAACAAATTAACTCTAAAATTGACGAACTAATTTCAGATGAATAAGTAAATGAAAATCTCGAATTAAATTGAAGTAAAAAGTTACCAGAAGATTTTCTATTTATCCTTAATCAAATAACTTTCCAGAAATAGTTAGTAAGGAAAACTTTTCAGATAAATAAAAATTTAATAATTAATACTATTTCCTTATTCAACATAGGAGCAAACTTAAATTTAACAAACCAAAGAGTATATTTCATAAAATTATTACAAAAATTAAGAAAGGTTAAAAGCGGCTAATAATCTAAAAGTAAAAATAAATTATAAAACTGATGCTTACGTACGTACTAATGAATTCACAATAAAAGCGTCTTTCACTATAGTATAAGATATTCATCATATGATTATCTTAGTAACTCCTTTTATAAACTAATTATGTAATAACTGATTTCCACACTAAGGGATTAAAATATTAGATTACTGAGCCTTATGAGTTGCGTGATCATAGAATAAATTTGGTACATTTAGAACATGATTTTATGATTTTATGATTTCATTCATATTTATAATAATAGCATACACACATAATTTATGATTTCGGAAAAAAAAACATTGCAAGGACTGTATGTTCATTCTAGGTTATGAAAGGTGTAAAATGATTATGATATGATTGTGTATTTTTTATATCTTGAATTTTGGTTTGATGGATTATAATTAGTAATATGGAGTTAATTTTTATAATTGGGAAATTGATGAATTAATATGTTCATTTAGTCTAAGAAAAATATCAAGTGGCAAGATAAGTTGACACATGAAAATTTAAAATGACTAGGCCTATAAAATAAGTGACACATGGCAGTAGAATTTAATGACAAATGACTTGGAGAATTGAGTGACAAGTAGCTTAGGATTTTGGTGACATTTGACAGCTTATATAGAGGACAAGTGGATTGCACGCATATGTGATAAATGTCATCGTAAAATAGTGACACCTAGCACCTAATGAATTAAGATAATGCAGAAATTATTTCTGTTGCCTTCTTTCTTCTTTTTCCCTCTCACCACTGAAACACACACACCCTCACAGCTTCTAAATTTTTACTTCAATTATGTTCATCACCACTTAAAATATTTACAAAAATTCGACATCAAGAAAGCTATATTCTGCTGATTTCTTCTTGTTGCTGAAAAACGATTCTACTTCCACTTGTTCTTAGAATTGTGCTTGCGTGCATGGAAGGCTAGGTTAGCTTAATAATTGAGGAGGCAATTGAGCTGGTCAAGTAAGTGAAAGACTGATTTTTTGTGATATATGTTAATAGAACTTAATGATATCTGAATTGAGGATGGATTAATTGTGATATTGGTGTTAAATGAGTGCTGGAAAATGATGCATGAATTGTAGTTTCTATTTTGTTTTTGATACATGAAAACAGTAGATTATAGGCCATTATATGGATGAATTAGGTTGAGGTTTGAAGTACAAATGAAGGTGAATTCATGATAAAGATAGGTATTATTGAAGTGTTCTCGAATTTGGAAATGTTAGGACTACATTTATGATGTTATACAATGAATGGTGAAGAAACAAATTAGTAGAGTTTTGTGAGATTTATGTAACTAATATGGTAGTTAGATTACCATGAAATGAAGTTACATAAAAGGACATGAATTATGGAAAACTTGAAGTGTTAGTAATGTTTCTAAGTAGGTGAAATTCATGGAGAATTAAGGGAAAAAAGATAGTGCACGATCGTGGCACTCATCCCACGACCATGGCCAGTTGCACTAGTTTCTGTCACGATCATCGGAAGGTCATCCTCGATCATGGGCAAGGCTTTGAAATGACAATTTCAGTTTTGTGTATTTACTGAATTAACTGAGGATAAGTCATTTTACATTGGTGTATTTGGAATTGATTAAAGCTTGAATTGGACTTAGATTGTTACTTGATCAATTGGTTAAGGGTTTGAGAACTTTAGGTTATTAATTGATGTGATAACTTAAGGAATGGATTGTTTAGATATTAATGTATCTAACTCCGGAAATTATGAGTTGTCAAAGGAATAAAGGTGTTCTTATGAATGCAAATATGATCCTAAGGATATGAGTAATGTGTATTAGGTATAAATGAATAAGAGATGGGAAATTGTATGAATATATATTGCTAGGAAAACTTGGTGAATGCATGATTGATGAATTTGAAGTAAATCAAGTTTATTTAAGGTATAAACCTAATTGCAAACTAGTTGCATACAAGCTATGATGCTTGAATGGTCAAGATTTGTGAATAAGGATACATAACTAAAAAGTCAATTGAGCATGCATTAAACATGAAACATATACATGTGAATGATTGAATATTCTTTTGATTAAAGAAATTAGTGATTTATGAACTATGTGTGTATTGCATGAATATAGACGCACGCCAACATCCATACATTGCCAGATCATCAAGGCAATAGCTTACCTGGAGCATATTGTGAGTTAACCTAGATGTATAAACTCAATTATATGTGTTTATGTTTTAATTATATATGCAATATGAAATGTGTGAACAACTGAATGATCAATGCTAGACTTAGCTCCGAGGAATTTGATATATGATATGAGCACATAGAATGAAAAGTGTGAAGGCATGATATATGGATTAATGCATTTCATTGATATGCATGATCAGATAAAAGAGTTGTGACTGGAGTGACCAATATGTGAAAAGAGCTTTAAGCTCAGGATTGTGATAAAGAGCCTCAGGTTCAAATAATATGAACTTGGAATCCACAATATATTCGGGTCAAAAATGAGCTTACTATCCACAACAGTAAATTGGGTTGATAGGCGCTTGATCACAACAAAGAAAAATAAGAATGAAGTCATATATGCATTTGCATATTCAACTTTACATATATTATATGAATAATTGAGATGAATTATTCGATTGTTCTGAAATAGTGATCTGAAATTTTTATATACATGTTGTACTTGTTGAAATATGATATAATGTGATACGGTATTCAATGCTGGATGATGTGTTATACTTGGTGAATTGGGTTATATACTTGTCTTTATGTTCTGACTTGAGTGAGCACATCGATGATGGTTCACTCACTGAGTTCGCAAATTCATCAAAATTGCAACGTTAATTTTCAGGTTTAAGTGAGATCTAACTTCTAAAGCGATCTAATAGAATTCTAGTACTGTTATTTCAAGGACAATAATGGCTCAAAGGTCTGGTCAGCTGATACTTGCGAAGTCTAGATAGATGTCTTTTGTATTAGCATTCCATGTTATAACTCACATTGTCTCTAGTGTGTAATTTTTGTACTATATGATGTACTGAGATTGAGTTAAAAAATATTGTGTATGATCTACTTGAATTTGGAATGTTAATGACATATATGACTTCTTATGATTGTGAAGGAAATAAGTATTTGGAATGCTTAAGTTATATTGATGCCTCATATTGTATTTAATGTGATTGTTCTAATGTACAATTTCCTTAGAGTATATTCCAGATAAATGAAATATTTTTACCATATTCAAAATATTTTCTTCTTCTATTAAACAACATATCAAAACATTTACTTATACTATAAAAAAGAATGGTACAATGGTATAAAAATAAAACTAAGCCTTTTTTCAAAAAAAAAAATATATTCCAAGGACATTATGCATAACAAAGTACGATAACGCCAATAGAAAGAACCATAGATTTCACTAACAAATTATTCGAATAATTATTAGATAAAAGGAAACTACAAAGATTTTCAAGAAATCTATATTATGTTATAGGTATTTATCCTAACTGACGAGTTCACGGAGGTGATTCAATAAAGAGTTGTCTAAAAATCCTCAGAAGTTAATGATGATGGTGTCGGCTTGATGAGTTTGTGGATGTTTGGAAGTTTCGATAAGGAAAGATAAGGAAGAACAAAATTCGAAATTCAACAAAATAAGAGGATATACAAGGTTTAATCCCTACTAGACCTCACGAATACATGATTCGAGCAACCTAGATAAACAGAACTAAAACCAAGGAGGTTGAATCAAACAAACACGCCATAATTTGGCAAAAATTGATAAGTGAATTTTTTATTCGTGTTGAAACAAGAACAAGAGGAATAAACCTCACTATGATTGACTACTCAATCAAAAGATAATAGTTAATCCTACAATAACCCTAATGAACATATTTATACCTAGGTTTAACATAACAGTCCGGACCACGTCCTCACAAATATTGTCCACTAAGCCCTCATGGTTTTACTCTTCCCACCCTTGGGAAAACACATATGTGAGGGAGAGTTTTCCATAGCCTTTTAAGGCCTACTTCGTTCCCCTCTCCAATCGATATGGGAATCTAACATTCCACCCTTTGGAGGCCCAGCGTCATCACTAACATACCGATCTGGGTACTGGCTCTGATATCATTTATAACAGCTCGGACCACTCGCTCACAGATATTGTCCACTTTGGGCCTTGGCTGCCATCACCCCATGGGGCCAGCTTGGATTTCTTATAAGTAGGAAAATGCTCTTTCTTGAAGTGCACTCAAACTCAATCTCCAGGTTCAAAAGTCACCAACTTCCGCCCTTTATTGGCTTAACAGGCATAGACCTTGTTTCTTTCCTCAATGTGTTGTCGTGTCTTCTTATAAATCTCCTTCACTATTTCGGCCTTCCTTTTCCCATCTGTACTAGACAACTCATGCAGAGGTAAAGAAACGAAATCTAAAATAGTCAAAGGATTAAACCCATAAACAATCTCAAAAGGCGAGAACCCTGTGGTAGAATGCACACATCTATTATATGCAAACTCAATGAATGGCAAGCAGTCACCCCAAGTTTTCAAATTTCTCCCTACAACAATACGCAACAAAGTCCCCAAGGTTTTATTCACAACCTCAGTTTGTCCATCAGTCTGTGGGTGACAAGTAGTAGAATATAACAGTTTAGTTCCCAACTTTCCCCATAGTACACGCAAAAAATGACTTAAAAACTTAGCATCTCTATCTGAAAGACAACACCTTTAAAGAACAAATCAGCAACATGCATGACATCATCAGTCTTATAGCATGCAATGAAATGTGCCATTTTACTAAATCTGTCCACAACAACAATGATGCTATCAAACCCACTCTTTGTCTTAGGTAAACCCAAAACAAAGTCCATAGATATATCCATCCAAGGGTCAGAGGGGTATACAATCCATGAGGTTTAGAAGTGGATTTAGCCTGTCTACAAGTAATGCAATGGTTAACACACACGCTCCACATCCTGGCGCATACATGGCCAATGAAAATGTTCATGCAAGATGTCTAGTGTCTTGGCAATGCCAAAATGCCCTATTAACCCACCATTATTTGCACAAATAACTCATGCAAAGAACAATTAGGTATACACAATTGATTTCCATGATATAAATAGCCATTATACCTAAAGTACTTGCGAAATGTACCATGTTCACATGTGGCATACACACTAGCAAAATCAACATCAGTGGCATACAATTCCTTAATTTGATCAAACCCCAACAATTTAGAGTTAAGAGTAGAGAATAAGGAATACCTCTTAGATAAGGCATCGGCCACTACATTTTTCTTCCCTTGCTTGTAGTGCAGCACGGATGGAAAGGTCTCCAAAAACTCCATCCAAGTCGCATGTCTCTTACTCAACTTACCTTAGTTCTTTAAATGCTTAAGTGACTCGTGATCTGTCCAAACGACAAACTCCTTTAGTTAAAGGTAGTGCTGCCGTACCTCTAATGCTCTTACCAAGGCATAGAGTTCCTTATCATAGGTCGGATAGTTGAGTTAGGCACCACTCAACTTCTCACTGAAGTATGCAACTAGTTTTCCTTCTTGTAACAACACAACGCCTATACTAATCCTAGAAGCATCACATTCAACTTCAAACATTTTATCAAAATTAGGTAAATAAAGAATACAAATTTTCTTTTAACAAGTTAAATGCACATCCTTGCTCCTCCCCTATGTAAAACCTCTTTCTTTCTTGATTACCTCAGTCAAAGGTGCAATAATGGTAGAGAAATCCTTCACAAATCTCCTATAGAAACTAGCAAGTTTATGAAAACTCCTCACCTCGGTCGCACTCGTAGGTGTTGGCCATTCTTGAATAGCCTTCACCTTCTTACTATCCACTTCAACTCCCTTCGAACTAATCACAAATCCTAAAAAATTCAACTTATCAATGCAAACGTACACTTCTTAAGATTCGCATACAACTTCTCCTTTCTCAACACATTAAGAACATGCCTCACATGTTTGACATGCTCATCCAATGTAGTGCTATAAACAAGAATATTATCAAAGTAAACAACTACAAATCTGCCTAGAAATTTATGCAAAACATGATTCATTAACCTCATAAGGGTGCTAGGTGCGTTAGTTAAGCCAAAAGGCATCACTAACCACTCAGACAACTCATACTTAGTTTTAAAAGTTGTTTTCCATTCATCCTCAGGTTGTATTCAAATTTGATGGTAACCATTTTTCAGATCAATTTTTGTGAACATGCACGCACCATGCAATTCATCCAACATGTCATCTAACCTAGGAATGGGATGTCTATACTTTACAGTGATTTTGTTCACAGATTTACAATCCACATATATCCTCTACATTCCATCCTTCTTTGGCACCAACAAGACAAGAACAACACACGGACTCAAGCTTTCCCTCATATGACCCTTCTCTAATAGCTCATCATCCACTTGTCTTTAAAGCTCCTTTGTCTCCTCATGATTGCTCCTATAGGCTGGTCGGTTTGGTATTTGAGCTCTGGGCATGAAGTTAATTTGATGCTCAATACCCCGTTAGGGTGGTAGTCAATTTGAACCTCACTACCCGAACCCTTCTCACTTTTCATTGCCTTGACTTGGTCCAAGTAGATCTCCTAGGGTGACAATAGCGCTAAGATGAAATTTCTATCCTTGAATTTAAAGGAGTACCTATTAGTGTACCCATCATGCTCTATATGCCTATCAAATTGCCAAGGTTTCCCTAACAACAAAGGACCTGCTTGCATAGGTACTACATCACAAAATACCTCATTCTCATGTCTACCCACTGAAAATGACACTAATACCTGCTTTGTCACTTTTGCCTCACCACTATCATTAAACCATTGTAACTTTTATGGCTCAGGATGCTTCCTACATGTTAACCCCAATTTAGTTACCATAGTCAAACTAGCGACATTTGCACAACTACCCCTATCTATGATCAGATTACAAACTTTTCCTCCCAGTAAACACCTTGAATGAAATAAGTTTTCTCTCTGATCTAAAGCCTCCTCCTTTACCCAAGTGCTCAAAACCCTCATAACAACAAATGCTTCTCTTATGGAAGCCCTCTCCACGCAATCATCATCACTATCATTATCATCATATGGCAAGGGATCACATTCACTATCATCCTCAGACTCAACTATCCCATTATCCCTCATGTACATGACTTTCTTATTAGGGCATTAGGATGCAATATGACCCAAACCTAAACATTTAAAGCATTTAACACTATAATGTTTACTAGAAGATGCTTGGGTGTTAGGTGTACCTTTTGTTTCAGCCTTTACATTCGGTCTCTTTGGAGTCTCCTTAAAGTCAACACCCTTGTTCTTCGGTCTCTCCTCCCTTCTGGCCTATTTCAAGTTCCAATTATGGCTAGAACTTATTCCACCCCTTGCTGTCACTCTAGCCTTGAGTTGCCACTCTAGCCTTGAGTTGCCTCTCCACTTTCATAGCCATGTTCACCATGTCTTCAATCTCCACATAGTGTTGTAACTCTATCACATTGGCTATCTCCCGGTTTAACCCACTCAAGAAACGTTCCATAGTAGCCTCTAGATCCTCCTTAATATTAGCTCGGATCATGGCTATCTCCATCTCCTTGTGGTAGTCCTCCACTGACTTAGACCCTTGTATGAGTCCTTGGAGCTTTTGATGCATCACCCGAGAATAATATGAAAGAACAAATTGCTTCCTTATGCACGCCTTTATTGCTTCCCTAGTAGTGATAGGGTACTCTCCATTCCTCCAACGAGACGTCACCAACTGATCCCACCATATTAATGTATAGTCAGTGAACTCAATAATAGCAAGCTTTACCTTTTTCTCCTCCGAGAAGTTGTGGCACTCAAAAATCAAGTCCACTTTTTGCTCCCACTCCAAATAAGCCTCAGCATCATTCTTACCCTTGAAGGATGAAATTTGCATCTTGTTGGATTTGAGATCTCCATCTCGTCTGTTGAACATTTCTCATCTCCTAGCCCTCCTAGGTATGCGCTCCTCATACTCCTCCTCATCATCAAATTCATCTACCTCAACCTCATACCGTGGTGGTGGCGGTCGACAAAAAGGAGGTGCTTGCTGTGGAAACGTGGCACGCCTAGTTGGAGCTTCCCCACGTCCTCCACGACTGAGCTTCGCAATCTGCTGACCTTGCCTTTCCATTGTCTCCCTCATTTTGGTAAAGGTCAGATTGAGCCTCTCGAACTGTTGTTGAATGGCTCTCAAGGTGAAAGCATTCACCTCTCCAGTTCGGCTCTCATCGTGTTCTCCTCCTTCTTGAGACATTGTATAGGCTAATTTCTTCCTGCAAAACAAATGTTAGCAATAAACAGCCTCACAACACTCCCTCACGTGTTTCACTCAAGTCAAAGTCACTCCCCTCGTGTTTGACAAGTTACGGCTTTTACCCTCAATTGCTCTCACACACTCTTATATCTTACCACTCAAATTCCTCTAAAATTCAAGTCACAAGTCAAAATCAAGTTTCTACCTATCAACAATCCCAAAGAAGTAGAGTATATGTTCAAACAAATTGTAATATGAATCCAACAATTATGCCACTAGGTGCCCAAGTATAGATCATAACAAATAAGCAATTCAGACGAGACAATTAACAAGGAAAGAATTTCAAATCGAACTAAATTATAATCCAACTCGAAGGATCAAGCAATGTAATTGAACAATTCGATCAATAGATATTTTCAAATTTTTGGAATTTTTTTTCATATTTTTTGAATTTTTTTAGATTTTTTTTCTAATTTTTCCTTTTTTTGAAATTTTTTAGATTTTTTAAGAATTTTTCGACATTTTTCGAATTTTTTCATATTTTTTTAGACTTTTTTTTCGAATACCAATAGAAGATAAAACAAGGAGGAGAAGAAATCCTAGGTTGAAATTTTTTACACCTTAGATTTGGTTGAAATCAATGGGTTTGAAGGAGTAAAAATTAAATGAAGGTGACGAACAAACCCTAATTTTGCTTTGAAGTAAATAAGAATTTACCTCACACCAATGCTCTAATACTAATTGACGCTCACACGGAGGTGATTCAATGAAGAGTTGTCCAAAAATTCTCAAAAGTTAATGATGATGACGTCAGTTTGATGGGTTTGTGGATGTTTGGAAGTTTTGACAAGGAAGGACAAAATTCGAACTTCAACAAAATAAGAGGATACGCAAGGTTCAATCCCTATTAGACCTCACGAATATTTGATTTGAACAACCTAGATGATCAGAACTAAAAACCAAGGAGGTTGAATCAATCAAACACGCCACTATTTGGAAAAAAATTGATAAGTGAATTATTGATTTGTGTTGAAACAAGAATAAGAGGAATAAACCTCAGTATGGTTGATGACTCAATCAAAAGATAATAGTTAATCCTACAATAACCCTAATGAACCTATTTATACTTAGGTTTAATAATAAGTACTTGGGTTTTAACATGGGTTAGCCTAAAACAAAAAAAAGATGTCTTAACTTAAAATAATTAAAAGGTCTAATGTATAGGCTTAATAGTCCAAGTCTTCAAGTCCCAATGGTATCCAGTTCAAGGATTTGAGTTAGATAGATCAATTTGGGCTGAGATCCATAAAGTTCTCTTCCCATAGGCTTGGACTGTTCCATCATCTCCAAAAGATACCCCACATGCGCATGGAAAGCCTCCTTAAGTCTCTTGGCCCTAGCTCCGATTATGGGCCCAACTTGCATAGCTAGCTCTCCTCCCTTGCCTCTGTCATTCATTTCAACTCCATGACGATCCGTACTCTTGCTCACATCACTATGTAAACCTCTGCATAATAAATTGAAGAAAAAATCAACTTGTTGGACGGAATGACATAGTAAAATGTTCAAACAAATTAAAAAATAAGTAAAAATAATATTGATTTTTTATCTAGCCCTATTGATATTTATCAATATCATCGGACAAGACGACATATTAAAATATTCAAACAAATTAAAAAATAAGTAAAAATAATATTGATTTTTTATCTAGCCCTAATGATATTTCTCAATATCATCGATGATATTGAGAAATACTAAAACAAATTATTGACAATAAAGAACAAATCATTCAATATACTTTTAAGCCTTATAATACAACTCAAAATAATTAGTTTATTATTAAAAAACGAAATTCATTCTATTATGTCATGTATTACTAACTTTCAAAGTGATTTATTAACTAAAAATTTCTTATTTGATTATAAATCTACAAAAGAAATTTGCCTTTTTATTTTAAAGGTGAAACAAATTTTATTCCAATTTTTTTTAACTTGGAACTTCTTGCAATCCAAATCATGATCACAAGAAACAAACAACCAAAAACTCCACAAAGGTCTTCTCCATAACTATAATAAAGCCCTTCTAGAGGGTTGTCCAACCAGTAAACACATAGAGGGCAATTCTAAAGGGAGAGCAAACATTCCATTCATCTCTATTAAAGCAACAAGTAAAGCCTCTACATCCTCATCTTCCAAAATTAACATTCAAGAGGGGTTACACAATCTAGCAACTGTCCCAAAGTTATTAATAGCTCTGAAAAATTCTCTCCATAAATATCCACATAAAATAAATTTTATCAAAAATAGTTGCTAAAAATATAGCTATGAAAATCATTTTATATAAGACAAAATCCACTTTAAAAGAGCATCTACCAAGTATGAGGCATCAAAGTCATACCCCTTTCAGAAAGATTCAAGTTTGAGTCTCTCAAGCAACAAAAAATAAAGAAAATAGCTTCACATTACAATCTTGTCACTTGCATTATAGAACATATTTGGGAGTTTAGCCCTTTCTTGGATCAAATAAAAGAACTATACAATACCTTTTAAAGTTTACATATCACATTCCCAACAACAGATGGACCTAACCAACAATGATAAGCAACCGGGAAGAGAATTCAATAGCCAAAATTGTCAAAGCATGTCATGCGGTTAAGATGAGTGGCATGGCTGCTTTGCCGGTTTTGAGTCCGAACACCAACATGTGTAATCCAGTTTTGAGATCTTATATAGCTCATCTGGGGTCATCTTTTGGAGTTCCTCATGTCTCCAGAGGTTGAAACTATAATCAAAAATTTCAGTCCCATTTCCGTCCATCTCATGATCTTGTGCACACATTCTCTTGTAGAGTCTCATCACAGACACGCAATCTTCATAAGGATCATGTATTCCCTTCTGGATATCATACCTGTAAAGTAAAACTTTATAATTTTGATAAATTTGGGGACTGCAACATCTTAAAGCATCTCTACCGTAAGCTACTAAATGATGTAGGCTTAGTAAAGCTTCCCTAATTAAAAAAAAAACCAGAATTATTTACTATTTTGGTCCCCAACTCCAAGCATTTGTCTGAAAATAAAAAGATCTCCAGATTACAAACACTTCTGCCTACTACTACCATAAGCAATCACATGAAGCCACAAACCTTCTCAGAAAGGATATAACGTAGCTAAAATATTTGCTTAACAATTCCATATCACATGAGCCAATTAACCAGATCAGATACAAGAAACTTGCCCTAGATATGTTCGAATGAGATACTTGAGTGAGTGGCTAACAAGATTAGTTTTCATCAAGGGACGATATTTTGCTGTATCCCTGCAAAAGCAACATTCAACTAATTTAATGATCTCGAAGGAGCTACTTCAGTTATGGATTTCAATGGATTTCAAACAAAACAGGTAAGAAGGTAGGATGTCATAGGGAAATAACGTACGAAGAAATTAACTCTTGATTTTGCATTGCAAAACCAACTGCTGCAAAATGAGCTTTCATGACACATCCAAATTACACTGAAAAATCAGCATCAAGCAGTGTTGTCATTAGTAACCTATTGGGACTGATACAGTACCAGGATAGGAGGCATGCTTATGATGTGCACCAATTTAGGAGTTGGTGCTTTTCCTTGTTGCGAAATTATTTGTCTATTTTCTTATTAAATAGTTTTAGTTTTATTCGGGTACCTAAATTCTTCAAATATTTGATGTAGCTACTGTGCCTCTCAAATTTGAGAAAGGAATATATAAGTGTTTTCCTATCCTTTATTTCTGCGTCTTGTTGCTATAACATTCTTCACTTTGCCTTCTCCCATATTTCCTGTTCATGTTATTCTCTTAGTTCAGCTGAAACAAAATAGATATCTTCAAGATTGAAGAATCCAACAAAGCCCTAGCTATATTTCTTTTTGTGTTCTTAATTACTGCAGCCTCATATTCACTTTGTCCAAACAGCAGAAAAGCTGAATCACAAAGTGAGGATAAACATGAGATATTATACATTTGCCTGAATTATAATCATATAAATAACAAAATGCTATAACTCATTTAAGCATGCATAGCCATTTAAATAATTTTAACGTACCTTAAGAGATGACGGGGATAATCCATTCTCAAGCAATCCAAATCATGCTTCAAGTCATGACCCACAAGAAGCCTAGCCTTTGTGTCAGCTGGCTGTTGCCTTCCAACAAATTCTCTATTGTACAAAATCTCTAAAATTTTGTTTTGCACTTGTTTTACTGGCATGGCATCTTTTAGATGTTCTGCAGTAAGCCCAGTTATTTCATATCTGAAAAGAAATTGCAACAGGTGAACTAAGACAAGACTATTCCTAGCATGATTTTTTTTCTTTCCACCTATGTCCTCTAAAGAAAAGGGAAGTAACAAAGACTGCAAAATACCTGTAATTTGTGATAGGACTCTGAGGTTGAACATAGGTACAAAGAATTACATTTTCATCTTCATCAACTAAGCACACCCTAGCACAAAGGTCAACTGATCCATCACTTCCACCGCCAACCATTTCACAGTCAATAGCAACCGCTTGAGTACCCTCGCCTGTATACTTTATGTTAAGCAATTGTGAATCATTTCTCACTTCTCTACCATTTAGCATCTTTGCTGCCTGCAGTGAACCAAGAAAAAAAAAATGGAGATGCCTCCAATAGCTGTTGGTAAAAGTTCTTTCAGTTATGAATTTCTATGAAGTAAAACATATCTTGAACAAATAATAAGATAACAGTTTATCAACATTTAACTAGGATACTTAAAACTTCACTGATCAACTCACCAAAGAACCAGGTGCAGATAGGCAGCAAATTCCTCTGTGATTGCTAAGAGAAGAGGGGCTCTCAAAAACCTTTAAGCAGAGGTTGCAACCCAGGTGATAATAAACGGTTGAACAACTTGCTTTTGCCAATTTCCCTGACACATAAGAAATTCCCAAGATAAGAAACTCATTATCGAATAAATGAGCACCAAAATAGCATAATACCAGTCAGATGTTCCCTCAGAGATTCAAAAGATTTGCAGTGTTTCCTGCAGACCCCGCATTGAGGTTGATGAGGCGAGTGGTATGAGACCTTCATGTGCTCAACAAGGTGTTCCTTTTTCGTAAATTGCTTGTAGCAGGCAGAGCATTTGTGCCTGAAAAAGGAAGGAAATTCATTACGCATGAAAAAAAAGAAATAATCGCAAAAAAGCGAGTTGTCCATGAACAACATCTTTAAAAAAAACGATAGAACAGCATTTCTGACTTGATCAGACATAGTTCTAAACCTCTAACTGAATGACTAATTCTATGAACAAACATAAAATCAAGAAAAGTTTTCCAAAATGAAACAGGAGGGATTGAAGATGAAAATAGAGGACCTTGTAGCTGGGGCTTTTGTTGGCGGTTGAGCTTCAACATCCATAGAACCAACAGTGGAGGTGGTACTTGGAAGGGTTGATGATCAGGGGCTACCAGTACCGAACCATAAAAGCCTCCGAGCTTGCAAGGTTTTTTAATTTTTACGATATTTTATATAAGAGATTTAATTTGAAAAATAAATTTTATTATTACCAAAAAGGGAAAGAGAAATACGTAGGGTTGTTTGTATTTATTTATATTTTTAAATTCAGAAAAATAATATGTTTATTTGAATATATAAAATTTTGTTTTTATTTTAAATTCTTTCGATTTGTATAAATTATAAAAATATAGTGATTTTTGTTTTGTTTTCAAATTCAGGAAAATAATATAAAAGATAAAATTTATTATTACAAAAAAACAGTCAGGTAGCTTGGAGAAATTTTTTGTTTTCAAATAAAAAAAATGTTTATTTAAGTTTATAATTTTTTTAGTTTTAGTTTCTTCTAATTTTAACAGATCCGTTCAACAAACCTAGATAATCCTCATACTACTAGCCAAGATAAACCTCCAACCTACAAGACATGGACACAATTAGTTAGTGACATAAAACCTGAGCTGAAACTAACATATTATTAACCTAGTGAATCACTTGAACAGAGGATAGTTGCTCCTCCATTGGATATTGTGAGGGCAAGTGTGGATAGATGGAGAAGTACACTTGTCAGTTTCTTTATAGATAATAGAATTGCATTTTCGGTAACGAAGCATTGGGTGTTCAATGCATGGAAGCAATATGGTTTATTGGAGGTCTTGGTGAATAATGACGATGTGTTCGTATTCAATTTTTCTAGCTTAGAGGAAGCTAAACTAGTTTTGTAATCTAGACTTTGGCATGTGCAAAACAAGCCCTTACTGCTACAGGTGTGGAGACCCAGCCTTAAATTACAAGATTTGAAAATAGACAATATAACGTTGTGGTTATGCTTACATGATGTTCTGTTTAAATATTGGACGACGAGTGGGTTAAGCGACCTTGCAAGTTTTATTGGTAGACTTATAGCTCTTGGTTAAGTAGAGACTGAACGCGTCAATTATGCTCTCGTATATGTCCTTGTGACTTCTTTAATTGATCTACCTAATATTATTCCATTCATTAGGTTGAATGGAGGCCTAGAACCCACTGAGGACTAATTGTTGAGTAAGATATGCATGGTGACCACAAATTGGTAAAGAACGGAAATGGATACCTATAGGGAGGACATTCAAATCAGACGGTTATTAGGAATTACTACTCGCTGATGATGAGAAGTATGTTGCTAATGAAGTTGCTGAAACTGGAGTAGCAGAAGCAAGCACACTGACAACTCATAATACACATATGTTGGATAAAACTATTTCCAGCAAAGTGGAGAAGTATATCCAACTTCTCTTATCAACTGAATGGCAGGATTTTTGTCTTGTACGGCTCTAATGCTCTATCTTATGCTCATCTAGCATAACCAATCAAATGATTCACTTAGAGGTTGCTATTGGACATCTCAATCAAAAATTGTGTATCTCCTTCATATATGCACATAATAGTACATACTAGAGAAATTTCTTATAGAATCACCTTAAACAAATTGCCACTTCCAATATAGACCCCTGGATGTTATCATGTGATTTCAATTCCATTTTGCGAACTGAGGAGGTTGAAGGACTAAGGTCAGGTTGTATTCCTTGCATAGATCTTATTAGATGTTTGGAGGAAGTTCAATGTACTGATATACCAATGGGAGGACACTTCTATACATGGACAAATAAACAAGCGGGTCCTAATTTGATAAAGAAGAAATTGGACAGAAACGTGGAAAATCTTACATGGATGAATCTATTTCCTAGTTGCATCTCGAAATTTGCTAGTAACCATTTATTAAATCATAACTCCATTCTCACTTTTCTAAATGCATAGATAATTATCCACCCATTCAGATTCAATGAATTTATGATGCAACTAGATGGGTTTGAGGAAGGCTTATGGACTGCATTGAGGTCTGACATCCATGGAACTAAGCAATTTATCTATTGGAAGAAGATGTAATTAATCAAGCAAGAAATGAAGGCTCTTTATAGCACTTATATTGGCAACACTCACCATCTTGTAAACATTGCAAGAGGAGATTTAAAATCTATTCAACAACTGCAATACATTAATCTTGGGAATTAGAGGCTTGAAACAATGGAAAGGGAATCACTGTAAAATTACTCTTAAGTACTGTCATTCAATTATTCCCTATCCAAACAAAGAGCAATAGTAGAATGGATGAAACATGGTGATAAAAAAACCTTTGTATTTCACAAGACCATTATTTCAAGAAAGGATAAAAACATGATTATCTTACTCCCTCACAACAATATTGTTCTTGATTCTCATATACAGCTTATGATGGAGTTTATGAGCACTTCAGTGAGCTTATGTGCAAGCCTACAGATGCACACTTCCACACAATTTCTCTAACATATTCTAAATGACTCTATTTCTTCAGAAGATGTAATCCAATTAGCCATATTTGTATATAGGAAATCAAGGATATAATTGCATCTCTTCACCCTCACCAAGCCCCTGGACCAGATAGTTTTAATGTCAAAATTTTCAAGGAAACTTCCCTCAGTGGCAACATGGTTTCAAAAGTTGTGATGGAATTCTTTAGTAAAGTTCTTAAAGAGATCAATAAGACTTTCATCACTATTTTACCAACGAATGGAGAATTGAATAGCTTCGTTGACTTTAGATCAATTGTTTGTTGCAACTCCCTATATAAAATCATTTACAAGCTTATAGCACAAAGGCTTAAGAATTCTTCATAAGCACATTAGTCACACTCAAGCTGCTTATAAACCTAGAAGACTAATTAGTGATACCATCCTACTACTTCAAGAGCTCATGCCAATTATTCCAAGAAGAAAAGTAAACCCAATTGTTGTATCAAACTTAACCTCGGGAAAGCCTATGATAATGTTGATTGGAGCTTTATCACAAATATTTTGTATGCTATGGAATTTCCAAGAATATTCATAAGGTGGATAGAACAATGCTTCACAACTTCTTTCTATAGCATCTTGATGAATGGATAACCTACTAATTTTTTTCAAAGTAGTAAAGGGATCAGGCAAAAAGTTCCCTTGTCTCCATACATCTTCGCCTTGGTGATGCAAACTCTCCATAAAATCATTGAGCATGTTGTGGCATAGACAAAGGATTTCAAATACCACTCTAAGTACTCTAAGTGTGGTAAATTTAAACTAACCAACCTTTGTTTTACAAATGATGTGATCCTACTTTAAAAAGCTGGTGCCACTTCTATCTCTACCTTGATTAAAGCTCTAAAGATTTTCCACAGTCAAAACTACACATAAATTGTTCCAAAAGCAATATATTTCTGTCTAAGAATGCCTCGAATATGCAACAACTGATCACTACCTTATGGATTTCAGTCACAGGAGTTCCTACTGAAATATTTAGGCATCCCCATCTCTCCACATAGATGAAAAGCAAGGGATTATACTAATTAACTTGATAGAATACAAAGAGGGTCTAACTTATTAACTTGGTCCTCAATTCTATCAACACCTATTGGGCTACCCACTTGTCTTTTTCAAGGTCAATTTTGAAAGCTATAGATAGTTTATTCAACAACTTCTAATGAACATGTAGTAAGGAGAAAAGTCATAAAATTATGGTGAAATGGAAAGAAATTTGCAGTCTTAGAAATCAAAGTGATTTGGGGATTTATTCCATCAAAATTATGAACTTAACTCTAATCACAAAAAGGCTTTGGAGATTAATGGAGGACAAACAATCTCTATAGTGCAGATAGATACATAGCTACTTCATCAAGAATAGGAGCATATGGTCAATAGATTGTTCACACATTCCCTCTACCACTTTTAAAGCCATTCTAAAGATGCGGGACCAGTATAAAACATACTTCATTGCGCTCATAGGTAATAGGAAGTCCATCAACTTTTAGTATGATAACTGGCTTTCTATGGGACCTTTGACTGACTCCAATGTGACTAATTCCCTAAAGAGTTCAATCCCTTTAGAAGTGTTGATTGCTATAACATTACAAAGCAAAGATAAAGTTCGAAGCTCTATAATCCCCACCTCCCTAGCCAATGAGATATGTGGTACTTATTGCAACACTGAATAGATAAATACATTTGGAAACACATGTTTGATGGCAGATATTCGAACTCCTCTTATAAGGAGTTATTTTTCAATCAACTTCCCAAGCTGGTATGGAGTAAAGACATATGGTCTAGTCATCTTCAACCTCGTGCAACATTCACTTTGTGGATTGCGATGAAGGGCAAATTAAAAAAAGTGGATAAAATAGCCAAATACACATAGCTCACCAACTGGTGTTTTTTATATAGAGAAGTAGAAGAAACTAGTGAGCATTTTCTTCAAATGTCGCTAAATTAGGAACACATAGAGGGAGCTTCACAATAAATGCACGTTAAATATTGTAATTGACAACCTAGATGGCATCCAAACCTGACAGATGAACTATAAAAACAACACCAATCCTCAATAATCACAGCTACATGGGACGGGAGAAATTTCAGAACATTTTAAGACAAAAGCACTACTCAAGAGAAGTTTTATAACTAATTGATACAACATATCCGACTCCAAATCAACTTACAAAGATAGAAGCTCCAACATGGACAATACCTATTCACATATTGGAATATGAGAAATTTTTAGAGCTATGGCGAATTAGTTTAATGTTAAAGTCAAGACAGAATGTGTTTGTTGATGAAAGATTCCATAGAAACATTTTTGACACACCAAAGGTCGCTACAGATTATTGGATGAAATAATAATCATCTTAGTTATGTTTTATACCGTTGACATGCAATTTGAGTTTCTAACAACGTACGTGGTGGGATACGTAAAGCCATGGAAAATGCTACACAGTGAGTTGGCTTTTAAGGTTATTATGAGCTACTGGAATTTGAATTACACAAGATTTTTCTGTCAGTAGTTCAGATGAAGTGATTTTCACTATTTTGAGATGTTAAGTTTTTTTGTAAGTTGTGATATTTTGCCTTCAAGGCTTAACACATTCAAATTGATAAAAAAAAGTTAAATACAAATTCTAGGATTGGATATGTATTATTCATTAATGTCATGATGTTAACTTATTTTCATAGGGTAAAAGAACTTTTATTTATAGGCAAAAGTATATTTTTATTTTTCTTTATTTAAACTTAATGTTATTATATTTTGATAATTTTTTAAATTTAACTGAGACTCTATATAGTTTAATTCAAGATTATAGTTGCACTTTATTAGTTGAAACATAAATTAGTGATACATAACAATGATAACCTATTTATAAATGTATATTAACTATCATCTCTCCTTACATATGATAGATTTAGTTAATTGGAATTCTACACTTTCTATACTTATCCAATAACTTATGCGACCAGTATACAACGAGAATTCTTGGTTATATATCTGAAGAAATATATGACATCTTGATTAATAAATCGATCATCAAGTAGATTTTAGGATGCTACCCTAGGTTATATTTCGTAGTTTAATTTCCTTTGATCTTATTAACTCTATCGTGTTACAAATGTATTCAATTCTCTTACTAAGAGCTGGTGACCACCTTTAAACACATATTTTCTTATTTGAGTTACTAATCAAAATGAACTTACTTTATTTTATTTTCTTTTGAATTAAATTTTATTTGATTTCCTAGAGTTGTTCCATAAAATTGTATCATATATGATCTTTGGTATCATTCTAAAGTAACAAATCTTAAATTTAATTATTAAGAATTATATAAAAGTCATAATGGTATACTATGAGGCAAGCCTTTAGGGTCTCACTCATTATAATTTAAGATCTTATAACTTACATTAATCCTTTTTCACAATCATTTTTATTCACATGATAAAGAGTCATGTCTTATAGAATCAACTTCTTTTTATTTGGAGCATATATCTTTTATGAATGCAATATCATATAGATGTTGGTTGCATATTTAATATTTAACTTGAGTTCACAAGTTTACTCTTATTATTTATATAAACTCTCATTTATCAACCTAAGAAAAATATTGTGATTATATGATGACTTTAAACTAATTTCCTTTTGACTTATTATCTAAGTCAACATTTGTGGTTTAAGTTTCTTGCTCTCGTTTCCTATTATCATCTCGATAATAAGCTTAAAACCTACCTCTTCTTTAGTCATCACAAATATTAAAGGTGATTGGCCATATTACAGGGTCCATCTTTTATTTGTATGATATACTTTTTAATTCATACGTAAAATAAGTCTTAAAAAGTACACGTATTTTAGAATCAAGTACTATGCAATGCTTATTCGTTAATAAACAATTTCTAAAAACAATATCTAACTCATATTTGCATTTAGAAATGACAATACATTGAATAGACATTTATGAAGAAATGTTAATCAATAACATTTTAGTATTCTAGTGACTTCTCATACTCAGTGTATGTATCTCAGAAAATTAGTTTTGTGATTAGGTTTATCGTTTTATTTTATGTGGATATATACTTCATAATCACTTCTTCCTGTGCAACATTATCTTTCATATAGTTGTACTTGGTATTTATATTTAGTTTTATAATGAAATTTGGGGTCTTTAATATAAGTGATTGATATTTGACTGTCACAGTTGATTATTATTCAATCAGTCTTATTGTTAACGAATCTTAAGTTAATCAAGAATTATCTAAGCCATATAACTTCTTATACTACTACTAAAAATGCTATAAATTCACATTCCATTGTGAATAGGACAACACATAATTATTTCTTACCTTTATATGATATAACACTATTGTTAAGTAAGAAAACAAATATAGTGGTAAATTTTCTCTCACTTAAACCTTTTTTAAATTTGTACATTTATACCCTTATATACATAGGTTGCTGCCTTAGTAACATAATGCCCAATCAATAGTAACTTTTAAATACCTCAATATTCTCTTTACTGCTTCTTAATGTGTTTATCTTGAATTTAATATTTTCTTTCCATTCCAATGATATCACAAATTTAAGGCCTTATATACATCATAACATATATAAGACTTCCAATAGCATTGGAATATAGAACTTTCTTCATTTTTCCTTTCTTGTGGTGTTAATAGGGAAAATTTTTTATTAAGACCTCTTCTTTTAATAATAAGATTATCAATTAGTTTGCAATCTTACATGTGGAATGGTTCTAGAATATTTTGAATACATATTATGTAACATTCGGTTTCCAAAACATTACTGAGTGTTAGAGCCCTAGGCTATTGGGTCACATAAGTTTTATCGTTGAGATTTTATGAGGTGCATTACATTCACATGCATAACATGAGCATATACACATGAATGTTGATTTAGAAAGCATTGCAAAGATAATATATGCACTTAATTGACATATTCCGAGATATGAAAGTATATGCACTTAATTGACATATTCCGGGATATGAAAGATTTAAATTGGTTATGATATGATTGTGAATTTTTAAGTCTTGAATTTTGGTTAATGGATTATAATTGGTAATTTGTAATTAATTGTTAAAATTAGGAGTTTTATGAATTAATGTGTACATTTGGACTAGGAAAAATATTAGCCCCGGTCCCTGTACGAAGGTGTCACCATTTGATATATTTCGGGGGCCAACAAAAAATGTCAAGTGGTAAGACAAGTGACACATGGTAGTAGAAATAAATGACATGTGGCATTAGGATTTAGTGACAATTGGCTTAGATAATTAGATGACAAATAGCTTGGAGATAGAGAGACAAATGGACCAATTATTAAGAGACATTTGGTACCATGAGTAAAAGAAATGTGGCAAGTGTCTTTATATGACAAGTGTCATGATACTTACCATATATCTATCTCACAATACACATATAAAAGACCATCTTTCATTTCTACTTTTTGATACATGCTCTCTTCTTCTCCTTCTTCATTCACGACATTCTCACCAACCCTCATAACTTTTTAACTTTTGCTAAAATCCTTCATTTTATCACTACAAAATTTTGTTGTCTTCATCTTATTGATGAAAACCCAATCTATTCCACCTTAAAATGGTGATGATTATGTAAGCTTGGAGAGCTAAGTTACTTGATGATTTGAGGAGCTTTTGAGCTAAACAAGTAAGTAAAATAATGTTCTTTATGGTTTGTTTTAATAGAAGCATTTATGATGATTGTTTAGGGATAAATTGATAGTGATAATGGTGTTTGTTGAGTGTTGGAATATTGATAAATGAATGGATACAATCATGTTCAATTTTTGTGTAAATGGTAAACAATAGTTTATGAATTCTTATATGGATGATTTTGAGTTGGAATTGAGCTGAAAATGATAAGGAATTGAGGTAAAATTGATGAACTATTAACAAGATGTGTTGGATGTAGTATGAAAGGGTTAAATTCTGGAAAAATTGAAGGAGAATGGGGAGAAAATTTTCAAATAACACATCTCATGATCGTGGGAAGACCTCCACGATCGTGGGCAATGTATTGGAGGTGAAATTTTCTCTTTTATGTGATTATTGAACTAACTAAGGATAAGTTACTTTACTTTGGTGCATTCAGACTTAATTGAGGCTTGAAATGAACCTAGTTTGATGTTTGATTAATTGGTTAAAGTATTTCATATGTTTAGATTGTTAATTGATGTTATAACTTAAGAAAGGATTGTTTGATATCAATGTATCAAAAATAAGGAATTTATGAGTACTAAAGGAATAAAAGTTGTTCTTAAGAATACAATTATGATCCAAAGGGTATAAGTGAGGTGTATTAGGTACGAATGAATAAGAATTGGGATATTGTGTGATTTTATGATGCTAGAAAAGGATTGGTGAATGTATGATTGATGGAATTAGAATAATCAAGTTTACTTGAGGCATAAACCTAATTGCAAATTAATTATACCCAAGTTATGATGTTTGAATGATCAAGACTTATGATTTAGGGATACATACCCGAGAAAGTCAATTGAGTATGCATTGAATATGACACATATACATATGCATGATTGAATATTGGTATGATTGATCAAATTAGTAATGTTTATACAATTTGTGTGTATTGTATGAATAAAGAAGCACCAATTGAACGTCAACATCCAGACATTGCCAGTTCTTCAAGGCAATAGCTAATCTAGAGCAAACTGTGAGTCAACCTAGATGTTTTCTCACTATGATTGATTTGTTTCTATTTAAATTTTAGCTATTAAATTGTTATTAATGTGATTATGATAATTCCAAACGTTGATGGTCCAAGAAGTTTGATATTTAAGATTGTATTGGGAGTGTTTCATAATTGTATGTGAATGTGGAAAAATATTTGTACTCAACTAAATATTGAATGCTAGACTTAGATCCGATGAATATGATAAATGAATGTCTAAAAATAATGAAAGTTATTGATTGCATATAATGTGAATTGATGCATTTCATCACATTGTTATGAATGATCAGATAAAGAAGTTGTGATCGGAGTGACAAGTTTGAAAAAGAGCTTAAAGCTCACAAATGTGCACAAAGAGCCACAGGCTCAGTTATTAATGAGTTCGGTATCCACAATAGGTATGGGATAGTATATGAAATGAGCTCGGTATCTGATAGTAGTGTTTTTTATGATATTTTAGGGTTTAATTTGATATGCATTTTAGGTTAAATTGAGTGTTGAGTATGCATTTAGGGTTTAATTAGGTTAGTTTTTGTATTTAAGTGTTTTTATAGGTTAGTTTGAATCTTTGAACTTAATTTGTATATTTTTGAGATACCTTGATGTGTGTGCTAGTGTTGCAGGGAAAACAGGGAAGAATGTGAAGATTTAAAGAGTTTTGGGCTAAAAGAAATAGGTCACAATTGTACACATTAGCCACGATCGTGACAAAAGAGGAAGAGCCAGCAGTAGCCAGGCCACGATCGTGCACCAGGGGCTACGATCGTGATAGAGAGCGTCAAGTCAGGCCACGATCGTGCACTTCAGACTACGATCATGACAGAAAGGTTAAAGTGCAAGTCACGATTATGCTCTGCGTCGGGTTGACACGAAAACTCAATTTTTAGGGGGATTTTTCAGACCATTTTGACCTCGAGTTTGACCTAAGGCTGCTACAGAATAAATAGAACAATACCTAGTAGCCACCAGCAGTTTTTAGAGAGTTGAGAGAACTGTGCAAAAAGGCGAGATTCTATAAAAAATTCGAGATAACCCTAGAGAGAGATCAAGTGATTGAGGAAGGAGATGAAGGAAGAGAGGCACGGAGATACGTTTGACGCAACATACTTCTTGGAATAGGTGGTTTCCCATAGTCGCTACCTCCGAGATCCATTCCGACATTATTTTCTATGTTTTTATTTTGATTTCATTGATGTATGAGATTTGGATATTGATTAGGAATATTGTCATTGAGTGTTGATCCTTTTGTCTAAACTCACCTTCAAGTTTTTCTTGAGATTAATAAAATTTATTTGATTTTGTTTTAGTTTGATTTAATTGTGATTCAATTTCGATTCTTCATAACTTGGCAATAAACTGAGAGGGTGAGCCGGTAAAAATCATCGATTTAAATTAACTAGAGTTAGGTAAATCAATAGGTAGAGAGTTGAATCAAACCGGTAGAGTCGTGTAACGAGAGATCGAGTATAGATTCCCGGTAGGTTAATAGATAACTTTAAAACTAATTTAGGATTTGGACCAATTGTGGATCGAGAGATCACAATTTCCATAATTTGAATTAGGGATTATTAATTGGGGTTAAGAATTATAACTCGAGAGAGAGTAATTCACCCTAGGACCATCTAAGCCCTTTAAGTCGAAAATTACATAGTTGGGTAGATTTTCTTTAGTTTCGAATTAATTCCTCCTTTCTCTCAATTGGTCAGTTCTAGGTTGAGTTTTGGATTATTTGTGTGAGTTGGCTATTTTGTTCATTCTTTTGGTGCTTTAATTTCTCATATTTGATTCTTGATTAATTTTAATTTATGTAGTAGTTGTTTAATTTGGTATTGCGAACTTAGCTACTGTTAGATTTTAGGACTAGTTCCCTTCCTCGTGGTATCGACATCTTAGGAACTACGCGAACGACCCGTGCGCTTGCGGTAATTACCAAGGTTATAATTAGTAAAAATTAGCGTGTGTAACCTTGAGCAAACAAATTTTTGGCGCTGTTATCAGGAAAGGCAAATTAGTTCTATAGTTTAAGGCATTAGAATAGTTAATTTTGTTTTCTTTTTCTTCTTTTCTTTATTTTCATTTTTCATTAGTTTTATTTAGGAATCATGCTCTTGTATGAACACAAGAGTCACGAGGGGTTCGAGTCATGCAGCGGAGACGTTAGAGTTAGACATAGCACGTTTAGAACGAACCCTTAGGAAAGCTTGGTAAGAAGAAGAAGAAGAGATCGAGAAAGCACAAATGGCTAAGGAAGTCTAAAGAAACATGGAGCAAGAAGTCCACCTTGGCAGGCAACAATAGAGGACCTTCATGGATTTTATGAGGCCAGGGTTCAATCTTGCGAACAAGGAGTGGCTAGACCGCCTGTTCAATCTGTCTCCTTTGAAATTAAGCCAGCCCTCCTGAATATGCTTCAACAGAATGTCCAGTTTTCTCGAGATCTGTGATACTTTTTGGTATCACCAGATGTCGAAAGACGCAGTGAGAATTAGACTGTTCCCTTTCACGCTTAGGGATAGAGTGAAGGCTTGGTATCATTAACTGAGCCCCACTAACATTACGACATGGGAACAGCTAGTGCGTGCCTTCTTAGATAAATACTTCCCACTAACAAAGACCACCAAAAATATTAAGGAAATTACA
The DNA here is from genome assembly GCA_025594535.1 of Erythroxylum domingense. Classification (NCBI taxonomy): domain Eukaryota; kingdom Viridiplantae; phylum Streptophyta; class Magnoliopsida; order Malpighiales; family Erythroxylaceae; genus Erythroxylum; species Erythroxylum domingense. Next base: position 9,309,665 of record JANQBM010000004.1, on the reverse strand, counting down.
AACTTCCAACAAGGTGACGGGGAGTCTATTATGAAGCGTTAGAGCGTTCCAAGGATCTGCAGAGGATAAAACCACACCATAATTTACCTAAGGAGTTCCTGCTACGGACATTTTACAACAGAGAGAACCCATATACTAAAGGCACCATTGATGCGGCATCGGGAGGATCGTTAATGAGAAAGACAGTCGATGAAGCAGAGGAATTAATAGAGGAGATGGCCAGTAATAATTATTTATGGGCTAGTGAAGCTAGTAGGCAACCTACTAACTTTAGGGAGAAGAAAGGAGTTGTCACTGTCGATCAGATGACAAAAATATAAGCTAAGATCGAAAACTTGATGCGACAACTCATTAATATGAAGGCGTCATCCTCAGCTACAGTAAAGGCCGCGCAATTGAAGTATGAGCTATGTGGCCAATTGGATCATGATATGGTGGACTGCTATCTGATGAGAGACGATAACCCGGAGCAAGTGAATTATATGAGGGCCCAATTCAGACGTGGAGGGGGTAATAATCCTTACTCCAATACTTATAACCTTAAGTGGAAGAATAACCCAAACTTCTCTTGGTCTATCAACAACAATGGAGGGCAGTTCAGACCCCAAGGACAATCAAGCTTCCAACAGGACAAAACAAGCTTAATGGATTCTAAATTGGACAGAATTTTGGATAAGATAGGAGGAATGGAGGAAGCACATAGGAGGTTCGAAAGTAAATTAGAGCAAGTTACAAAGAATCATGCTTCGTCTATCCACAATTTAGAAGTCCAAGTGGGGTAGCTCGAGGAAGCAATGTTGACTCAGAATGCTAAAACTCTTCCAAACAACACTGAATCAAACCCGAAGGATTGTATCATAGTTATAAGCCAAAGTCAGGACGAGGAGCTGGAACAGGTAGACAAAGGAGAAGGTCAAGTAGTTAAAGAAGACCTTCTAAGTAAGACGGTGAGCAAATCGGTGCAACTAACTCGACGGATATTCCCGCACCAATTTTTTGCTTAGAAGGAATTATATGCCAGGAGGGAAGCAGAAACGTTACAAGAAATTGAGTCAAAAAAAGTCAAGGAAGTGACGGAATGAATACAGGCTAATTTGAAACTACAAGAGTCCATCAAAGGGATGGGGAAGGAGCGAATACTGGAAGACACCCTCAATGTAGTGAAGAAGGATGATCAAGGGGACTTCTGCATCCCCTGTAGTATCAACAAGATCATCATAAATAGGGCATTCACAGACTTAGATGTGAGCATAAATGTGATGCCCTATACTCTCAGTCTTAAATTGGGGTTATGAGAGTTAGTGCCCACAAAGTTTTTGATTAAAACGGACGATAGGACTTTACTTAGACCGATGGGAATCATACAAGATGTGCCGGTCAAGGTCGGTAATTTTATTTTTCCCACAAATTTCTATATTTTGGATATCAATGAAGACGATGATACTTCAATGATTCTTGGACAACCGTTCTTAGCCACTACGAGCTCAATGATTGATGTGGATACGGGTGAACTAACTCTACGAGTAGGGAAGAAGTAACTGACCTTCAAGGTGACTGTTAGAGAGTACAGAGCTCCTTCAACTCTAGTAGATCATAATAAACCCAAACCCCGAGGAGAATAGGAAGACATTGATGTTCCTACAAATGCTTCCCCAAAGAAACGCTGGCAAAGTAAAAGGCGAGGCTAGGAAAATTTCAAGAAAGGTGGTAGTTACAATATGGTAGCAAATATTCAGACTTTGAGATTAATAACAATGCTACCATCAAATCAGTCATTCCAACTACCGTGAGCTTTAAAGGAGCGTCGAGCTATCGATATTAAAAGAAGCACTACATGGGAGGCAACCGATGAAAAAAATAGTTTATTGTTTAATTTTGTTAGATTATTTGAATCTCGTAGTTAGGTTCATTCTTGTTTTAATTCAATAAAAGCTAAAAGAGGATTAGGATTTTGAAATCATGGGGAAGAGTACGCAAGCATGTTAAGAGAAGTGAAAAAGAATTATGAACTGAGAGAAAAAGAATTGGAAGAAGAAGGACTTGGTGTCAGGATACAGGTGCTAGCCACGACCGTGACTTATCAGGTCACGATCGTGGCCTGCGATTGAGAATTCCTTCAGTGGTACGCCACAATCCATGATTGTGGCATAGAAGGCCACGATCGTGGCCTGCGATTATGTACATAAAAGGGAGGATGTGAATTTTAAGTGACACTTTTACCATTTTACCCTTTTTACCACCTATTTATTCACTTATTACTTAACTTTCACTTTCACTTTCATTTTTAGTTTATCGCTCTAGAACTCCAACTTTCAAATGCTCTAACATCTCTCTAGAATTTTTTTAAATGTCAACTTCCAAACTCAAACCAATCATGCCTCATATCAAGCAAATCGCCCGATGGGAGCCTCACGAAGCACAACAAATTGCGGGACGGGGGAGACGAAACTGTGCGTGGACTTTGGAGCTCCTTTTCCTATCTACACTGAGGAGGAAGGTACTCGTTTTTGTTCCCTTCATTCTAGGCAAATTGTTATGCCTAAATATTTTGATTTTGATACATTGGATAGGATAGAGGTGCGTGAGCAGGTAGAGAACTTAGTAGAGAGGATCCAGTGACGTTAATTCATTAGATTCCAATTTTTTGTTTATGAAGAGCTTACCCTAGAGTTTTTCACGTCCTTGACATTTGACCCCAAGAACACTAAGGAATTATGGTTTAGATTGAGGAGGTGAGCATATGAATTAATGGTAGAGATCATGTGTGACATATGTGGATTCCCTTAATCCACCATTGTCGACCAATATTGTAGCACCCCACTCTCACAAGACACATACCTAATATCCTGAGTGATGTCCGAGTGCGTAACCCACAAGGGTGGCATGCTAGAACAATCAAACACTTGAAACTCGGTACAATTTTTTTTCAACACAAATCATTTACAATCATCTCCCATTTGGAAAGTTATT
>JANQBM010000004.1:9281657-9306595 GCA_025594535.1 Erythroxylum domingense | reverse complement strand
TCTAGACATGATTACTGCCGCAATATGCTTAGGTGTGTACCATCAAGGTCCTCCCATTCTATCCAGAGATTTATTTCTGTCATAACACCAATTATCTTTCACTAATAATACTTTGATCTCAATCGATCCTAGACAATAATTCTCTCTTTATTCCTTCCCAAAAATCTAGGTATCACTACCATAATTGTGAAAGAAACCTAAATTTTTTTTTGTCAGGCCACCATCGTGCCCTACATTTTCACCCTCGTAATAACACACATAGTAACATCATTAACAATCTCGATCTATCCTCGACGAACCACTATAAGCACTTTCATGTGTTACTCTAATTCATCTTAGACTTTGAACTATGGGAACTATGACTAACAATTATTCAATAAGTCATAGATTGCTTCCTATATCATCTCCATACATATAATACATATGTGCTCGATATTCCCATTTGTTATGGTGATCCCATTATCAGATATGTATTTACAATAACGATTCAACTTAAACTTTACAACTTTTACATATCATCATGAAATTCTAATATCAATATCACAGACATATTCTTATGCTAAAGCATAACTCTTATCACATTTATCCGACATTCATTTCAAGTCCAGGTTTAACCTCTCAAGGTCATAAATTTTTTTTGTTTTCTTTCAACTTGGCTTGTACACTTTAAATCTCGTCATTTCCATTTATATCCCTATTTTCCTCAACAATCCACGACAATGTATTAACATCTATTTCACATTCAAGGATATACCATCATAATACAATATTAATGTCATATTCTATAAGACATCACCAATACAAATGCGCTGAATCTCTATCTGTCCTATCTAACCATATACGTACTATTTCTCATTTCTAGATATCCACAAACTTTCAATTTCTCACATTCTGAAAGATCATCATTCTTCTCAATATTTCTATCAACTCAAAATTTTAACAAATGCTCATGCGTGTGACTCATACACATGCAACTTAAATTAGGGATCAGTTGCTACTGCCTGCTATGACATGTCTAAAATGCATGTAACTTGACACATTTTTTGAAATTGCCCATGTAAGATACTAAATCTGGGCTCTGATACCAAATTGTAGCACTCCACTCTCACAAGACACATACTCGGCATCTTGAGTGATATCCGAGTGCATACCCCGTAAAGGTGGCATGCTAGAATAATCAAACACTTGAAACTCGGTACAATTTTTTTTCAACACAAATCATTTACAATCATCTCCCATTTGGAAAGTTATTAAAAACAGAATGTTCAAATACACATTGTACAAAAATCGTGAAATATACAAATTGATATAAAAATAAGAAAGTACAAATGCAGATGCGAACTTATCCCGACTTCCATCTCTTACTCAAATGCATCGTCTATACTCTCGTTACCCTAACGAGATAACTCTTCTGAGCCTGAAAAAATATTGCAAATTTTGGGTGAGTTTTGCGAACTCAGATGAGGTAACCATCATCGATGGTTCACTCAATTCATGCATCACATGAATATACATAACATGTAATTCACATCTTTGCATTTTACATAAAGTATCACTTAACACTCATCACTACATTAATTTTAATTAGCACCTTATTCATTTATTTCACATTTCACATTTGAACCATTCAAACTGTGCATTTCAATCATTTTCACATACATATCAAATGCATATGCAATGCTCATGAGACTCACTTTTAATTGTTATCATTGTGACCGAGTTCCTATAACTGTCCCGTATACATTGTGGATACCGGGCTCATTAATAACTGTCCCTTATCTATTGGAAATACAGGGCTCATTTTACATAGTGAGCCTTTAGCTCTTAATCACTTTTTGAGCTTGAAGCTCTTTTCCACTTTCTAAGCTTTAAGCTCTTTTTCGATGGCTACTCCGGTCACAATAGCCTTTACATTATTATGCATTCATGTAATGAAATGCATAAGTCATATATGCTCAATCAATCACTTTATTTCACTTTACACATTCACTTTCACATGTCATCGGACCTTGGTCTGGCATTCAACATTTAAGTTGAGAAAACACATTTATTTCATCATATTCACATGCAAGGAGCACTTCAAATATCACATTCATTCATCAGAATCATTAGACCTTCATTGTCCGGAATCAACACAATCAAATCACATTCATTCGATAATTCAAACATAATATAAAACAAACAATTAATTAAGTGAGACCGTCTAGGTTACTCATAGTACGCTCCAAATTAGCATTAGCTTCCATTATCCAGAAGCATCTAGATGTGGACTTTCTATATTGTGTATCAACATCATATAATACACATTTACACACATTATTAATTGCACAATCATATGAACACCCAATCACATACATATGTATATATGTTGTCTATAATGCATGCTCAATGACAATCCCAAGTATCTTTCCATTATTCTCGTCACATAATCATTCATATTTCCAAACTCACATAATTATCATTTATACTTATGATTTATACCTCAATAAAACTATAAAAATTGAAATTCATAACTCATTTCATCAAATTCAGATTTTTCCTATAACAACTTTCAGGTCAACTTTTCCAAGTTCATTTTGACCAAGAACATGAAGTCATTTGAGGATACTTTCTTCTAGAAATTTGTTCCTTATTGTCTTAAGTTTCTATTCACACTAAGATTATTCAATTTGGTTCAGTATCCTATGAGTTATTCTCACAATACCACAAACCATGTATAATTGAAATTTTGGCTAGTTCATGATCATACCCTAAAATTGTACAACTCATAACTTTCAACTCAGTTATCTAAAAATTACAAACTTAATACCACTGGAAAGATAAGAGAATGGAATACGACTTTTGTGAGAATATCTTTATCTGATTCAGCCTATATGCATTCAAAGTTTTATGAAAAATCAAGATATAATTTCTGTATCGAGTAGTACCCCAACCTCAATCAAGACTCAATTTTGCTCCAGATTTTGAAAGTCTTAGAGATAGAATTAAATTTATACTTCCTCAAGAAAGTTGTAGAATTATGTTTCTATTTTAATTTGAATTAAGAATCACATCATTTAGACATCTACAGCTCAAGAAATCATCAAAATACCAACATATGTTCAAAAAAAATCACCCGCTACAATACTCCATTGCGTCGTGATCGTAACTGCAGTAGCTCACCAGCGGATGACACAATTGCAATGCTCCATACTGTACAAAAACAGAGACAAAAACTGAAACTCAACTTTAAGACAATTTTTAGAACTCTTAGAGACAGAATTCAAACTCGATTTCTTCATGAAAATTTTAGCCATTCGTCTCTAGTTTAATACAAATCAACAATCATCCTATTTAGATATCCGTAGGTCAAGATATGTACAAAATACAGATACATGTTTTGTAGAAACACTACATCTAACACATTTCCAGTACACTTCATTATCAATTTCGTCCTAATTCATCTCTTTTGTTTAATTTATCACTTCTAACTTATATCCATATCATTTCTTCTTCAATTATACCCCAATTATAGTTCAATATCATCTATACACAATTCAAAACCATGCTTGATCATATACATAAAAAACAAAACACATCATATACACATTCATCATAATGACCTTTATATCTCAAAACAAATTATCTTAACAACAACAACTTATCAATTATCAACAAATCATCACTCTTCCAACCCCAATTTTATGATCATGCTAGTTCTAAAATACAAAACAAGGCAGAAGTTCATTCATTCATTCTTCACATTTTTACACTTTCATACACCATTTAACAACACCAAAGTAAAACATAATTCTATTACCTCTTCATTCACCCACATCATTAAGTCATGAATAATGTTAGTTCACTAAATTCAATTGTTTTGACTAAAATCTCTTTATAAATCAAACACCCACCTTAACTTACTCATCATAAAGTCCCGTTGACACTAACCCATGAAGATTAAAGCATCATTTACTTGATTTAGCTCCAAATCCTTCAAAAACACACCAACCCTAGCTATCCCATGTATCTCATAGCCATCATCATTCTAGGTGGATTTGGTAGGGTTTTCTTGTAGTAAATGAAAGGAACAATAAAATGGAGGTAGAAATTGAAAGATGGAAGCAAGGTTCAGTGTTGATGATGTTGTCATACTTCATAAATAAGGAGAAGAGAAGGTCACGAAAATGGGAAGAAGAGAAGTAAGACAAAACACTAAACTTGGTCTTTCAATTGGAAAGCGTCGTGGGTTTTAAGACATGGCTTGGCAAGTGATATTTTCACTTGCCACATGTCATCTCCTTATAGGTTCACTTAGGTTTTCTCATTTAATTTGTCCAATCAACTCCAATTTCTAGTCCAATTGTCTCCAAATTTCAATGACATATGTCATTAAACCCAAATGTCATTTTCAAAATTTTTTAATGCCATTTGACTCTTAATTCTACTGCTATGTATCAATTGTCTTGCCACTTGGCATTTTTCCTAGTCCAAAATTACCTAAATTTTCAGAAATTTTCTAAAATTCTCCAAAAATTCTAAATTACTAAATACACTCTCCAAATCAATTTTCAACATATGAAAGCCACAATTCTAAACAAAATCACATTCACAATTCAATTATAAATCAATTATACCCGAAATGTCTATGAATGCATGTACAATTATTTTCATGTGCAAAAATTCAACATTCATGAGTATGAGCATATCATATAATGTATGAGCATGAAATGCATTTTACTAATATATCATTGTTATTTCTCAATTATAGAAGTCTACGGTTCTAACCGTTAGTATGGAAACAGGATGTTACAAACATGATGACTTCCGTGCCTCCCAATACTGGCACGAGCTTACTGGCATTGAGCGCTTTTATGCCAAAAGTGCCCATCACAATATTATCCGATCCCATCTGCATAAATTTATATATCAGATGGTCTTTGACAAATCAGAGACCAACATGTGTTCCACCAAGGAACTATTCATACTATGGTGCATGGACCATAGTATTCCGGTATGCACATCCACGCATGTGCTTAATGCTTTTGCTGCGACTCCGCGAAAGCGGATCAACCATCTTGGAATGGGGTACTTAGTTTTTGCTATTACAGAGCATTTTGGTGTGAAACGGACAGGGTTAACAGTGCATCTGCTTGAGTTCCTTGACCACCACCATCTATTTTGGGCAGAGACCATTCACTCTACCAACATGAGTCTGCGGGAAATCAATGAAAAGACACATGTGCTGACCAGGGCGAGTCAGGCAAGCTCGAGCTCTACGCCTCCTAGGCTAGCATAGAAGACATCAATAAGCATAGAAGACATCAATAAGCAAGGACTCAGAAGAAGAGGAAGAAGAGGACTAATGCTAGACAAAGGTTTTGGATTGGCTCTCGGAAACCAACATAACATTAAAGGAAGTGGTGCGTACATAAAGACGCCAGAGTTGAGAGATCCGCCAAATCCATCGGTATTTCGAAGCTTAGGGTGTTCAATTACCACCTCCCACACCATCACTACCTCCATCTCCTTAGGATTCAAGTCTAAACCAGAATTTTTTTCAATTCTATTTTGTTTTGTGTTGTTTATTTTATGCTATTTTTATTTTATTTTTATTGTTAATTTTATTTGTTCTTTGTTTTTTAATTTATGTTTTCACATTTTGTTTATGTATGTGTCGTGTGTGTTTCCTTCTCACATTGAGGACAATGTATTGTTCAAGTGTGGGGAGGGATTCTGTGTTTTTCTTTTATATGTGAACTTTGCATACTGTATGATAGTATTAGGTTGCATGATGTGAAGTGTGTGAATGTGTCAATGGCTTAGATTGAGTGATTTTTTTTTAAATTTTGGACATAGTCTATTAGGTTGTGAATAATCATTAGCCTGCGAAATTAGTGAATTAGGGGGCTTTTGGATAAATATACAGCCTAATTAGGACTTAGTGTAAATTTAGGACCCTATAGATTGTCACCTTTATTCATAATTTAAGGTCTTTTAGTTAAATACTTAACTAGTATTTTTTCTTGGAAATGAATAGTTTAAAGCAACAAGGAAGGCAATAAAAAATAAAAATAATTAATAAAAATAAAAAATTGTGTGTTTAAATAAATACCTACTGGACTTATGACAAGCTTGAATTTTCATGGAACTATACCTACGAACGGTTACCGAGTCTGAGGGACTGAAAAATTATTAATGTATGTGCACAATTGAAATGGGTAAATAGGTTAACACTTAGTCTTGAGTTAGTTGTATATTTAGTTCAAAGCCCCTAGGCGCATATTTTTCATGTTAATGATTTGACATAATTCGAATGGGTGTGTCCAAGATTAAATTTAGTTCATGAAAATTACAGCCATTGCCACATTATTACATGGTGTGTTTGTTTTGTTAGGTGTTGTTGTTTTATTTGCTTGAGGACAAACAAACGTTTAGGTATGGGGATGTTGATAATAGTGTTTTGTATGATGTTTTAGGGTTTAATTTGTTATGCATTTTTTGTTAAATTAAGTGTTGAGTATGCATTTAGGGTTAGTTTTTGTATTTAAGTGTTTTTATGGGTTAGTTTGAATCTTTGAGCTTAATTTGTATATTTTTAAGATACCTTGATGTGTGTGCTAGTATTGCAGGGCAAATAGGGAAGAATGTGGAGATTTAAAGAGTTTTGGGCTAAAAGACATAGGTTACGATCGTAACAGAAGAGGAAGAGCCAGCAGTAGTCAGGCTACGATCGTGACAGAGAGTGTCAAGTCATGCTATAATCGTGCACTTCAGGCCATGATTGTAACAGAAAGGTTAAAGTGCAAGCTATGATCGTACTCTACATCAGGCTGATACGAAAGCTCAATTTTAAGGTAATTTTTTGGACCGTTTTAACCCCGAGATTGACCTAAGGTTGCTACAGAATAAATAGAACAATACCTAGCAGCCACCAACAGCCTTTAGAAAGCCAAGAGAATTGTGCAAAAAGGCGAGATTCTGCAAAAAATCTAAGAGAACCCTAGAGAGAGATCAAGTGATTGAGGAAGGAGACAAAGGAAGAGAGGCACAGAGATACGTTTGAAGCGACGTACTTCCTAGAACGGGAGGTTTCTCGCAGTCGCTACCTCTAAGATCCATTTTGATAGTATTTTCTATGTTTTTATTTCGATTTCATTGATGTATAAGATTTGGATATTAATTAGGAATATTATCGTTGAGTGTTGATCTTTTGTCTAAACTCAACTTCGGGTTTTTTGTTCTTGAGATTAATAAAAATTTTTTGATTGTGTTTTATTTCGATTTAATTATGATTCAAGTTCGATTCTTCATAACTTGGCAATAAACTGAGAGGGTGAGCCAGTAAAAATCATCAATTTAGATTAACGAGAGTTAGGTAAATCGATAGGTAGAGAGTTGAATCAAATCAGTAGAGTCTTGTAACGAGAGATCGATCATAGATTTTCGGTAGGTTAATAGACAACTTTAGAACTAATTTAGGCTTTGGACTAGTTGCGGATCGAGAGATTGCAATTTCCATAATTTGAATTAGGGATTATTAATTAGGGTTAAGAATTATAACTCGAGAGAGAGTAATTTACCCTAGGATCATCTAGGCCTTTTAAGTTAGAAATTACATAATTGGGTAGATTTTCTTTAGTTTCGAATTAATTCTCCCTTTCTCTCAATTGGTCACTTTTAGGTTGAGTTTCAGATTATTTGTGTGAGCTGGCTATTTTGTTCATTCTTTTGGTGCTTTAATTTCTCATATTTTATTATTGATTAATTTTAATTTATGAAGTAGTTGTTTAATTAGGTATTGCGAACTTAGCTGTCATTAGATTTTAGGACTAGTTCTCTTCCTCGTGGGATTGACACCTTAGTTACTATGCGAACGACCCGTGCGCTTGCGGTAATTACCTAGATTATAATTAGTAAAACTTAGCGTGTGTAACCTTGAGCGAACAGTATCCACATTAGATACGGGATAGTAAAAAGGCACTCTGTTACAACAAAATAAAAAAGAAAGCGGAGTCATATATGCATATGCATTTGTAAATATAGATATCTTTACATGTGTTGTGTGAAAGATTGCAATGAATTGCTAAATTGTGATGATATGAATGATTGAGATAAATGATCAACTTATTTTGACATGCGTATTTGAAATATGTAAAATTCGTGATTTATTGTTAAGATGAGACATATTGTGAATTTGGAAATATATTTGTGATATCCATGTTCTGACTGAGTGAGCACATCGAGGTTGGTTCACTTACTGAGTTTGTAAACTCATCAAAATTGCAAATGCTAAATTTCAGGTACGAGGGAGACTTAGTTTCTAAGGCAAACTAGTAGATAGTTCTCTTAATTTTGGAAATTAAGAATGGCTCAAAGGTCTGTCAGCTGATATCTGAAGAGTCTCGTAGATTGTGTTTATTTAGTTTCTCATTTCATATAGAGCATGTTGTAAAAGAGTAGTAAACTCTAAGTTGTTTTTGATACTGTAAATATATGTATTATGTAGTGTAATGCTACAGTGTAAATTATGTTTATGAATGAAATGGAAAAAGTTGATCTTTTGACTATTTATGTTTTGTATGATGCCATAATAAGTGAATGTGATTGCACTAACATGGTATTTTCATAGGGTATGTTATTGAATGTTCTCAGGATATTCGAGCATGTGCTCTATGGTGGTGGTGTGTTACATATTACTTTATAAACTGATAGTAATCTTTTTGAATTATCTCTTAAAATCTTAGTTTTAAGAATACATGCAACTTCACCCATGTCTTTCATCTCCAATTTAGTTGACAAATATTCTTTGATTTGCTTAACAAACTCACAGTCATTATAAGCAATCAAAATATCATCCACATATAAAGATAAAATTGAAAATTTATCTTTTGATCTCTTACTATATACATGATGTTCTTCATCAAGCATATGGAAATCATATAAAATAATTATGTTATGAAAATGAATGCACCACTGCCTTAAGGACTGCTTTATACCATAAATCAATTTTAATAACCAACACACCTTATTTTCTTAGTCTACATTAATGGAACCTACATATTGTTCTATTTAAATTTCTTCTTTTAATTTTCCATTTAGAAAAGAGTTTTTGCATCCAAATAATGTAATTCAAGATCCAAACTAGTTACGATATCCAAGACTAGATGAATTGAAGTAAACCTCACAATAGGTGAAAATGTTTCATCATAATTGATTTTCTCTTATTGTGTGTATCATTTAGCCCCTAAGTGTGACTTGTATCTTTCCTTACTACCATCAACTTTTCATTTTATTTTAAGAATCCATTTATTCCTAATAGCTTTACACCTATTAGGGAGATCAACTAAGTCCCATACTTGATTTTAGCTTAAAGAAGTCATTTCTTCTTTAATTGCTTTCATCCATTCTTCTTTAGCATAACTAGTAAAAGCCTCATATACATTCCTTTGTTTATCTTCTTCTTATAGGATAACAATATCAATTTCCCCTTTTATTTCTTCTTATAGGATAACATAAGTTCATGCAGGGATGCCTTCATGCTAGCAATGACTACTTTAATTTTGGGGGAAGTTTGTTCTCTAAGTAATTAAACCATCAGTAAACAAGTAGGTAACACTTTGGTTCTGTTGATACAAGTGTACAATCTGCTTCCTAAACAAATCCTAGGGTAAAGCAATATGAAGAAGGCTTTGTTTTAGATTAAAGTAGTAACATTAGATGCTCACGAGAAAAATCGCACAATTTTAGCATCATTAAGCATATCAACATCAACACGCTATAGAGGCACATGAAACAATTCCTCACTCAAAGCTACAAAGACAAAATCCATGTAGGAAAAATACCACAACCTAAGTAACACATTAGATGTGAAGGTTTCACTAACAATAACAACCACAAGAAGTATAGAAGAGTCGAGTCATCAAAAACAGTTGGGTCTACAGAGAACATAATTAACATAAGAAACAATACAACCCTAAAGCGAGATCAATAAATAAAGAATGAAGAAACAGTATATCGATCCTTGATGAAAATGTAAAGACATATCTAAAAGTCTAAAAGGATTGAAGCAACCAGATCACAGTTAAGTAATCAGTTGTTCTTAAAGGCACATCTAAAAGATTCAAAACACGAAGAAGCTTATGGAAGCTGGAACTTCTAACCACATATACCTTTGCGCTAACAAGTTAGATATTATATTTGATTCAATTAAGTCAATCTTGAAAGAGAGTTACACATAATATTGTACAAGTAATATAATTCATTGACATGTCATCGTCATGCTTCCCTGTTACACAAATTAAGTGAAGCGAATCCCAGATTGAAGTGTTTTGCAGGCAACACTTGGCATCGAATCTTTCACACTAAAGCAATCACATCATTAACATGTTAAACAAAAATTTTCTTTAAACCCAAAATGAAAGCATCAGCCTTTTTATCATCAAACGAGATAAAGCTAAAGACATATAAATCAAGACTTTTAAGGTATTCAAATAATGCAAACCTACATCAACTCACATTGATGAAAACTAACAACAATGACAACAACAACAAACCTTAAAAAATGGAGATACCATGTAAAGGTTGGTACATGTCGTTAGACATATATAAATTAAATCCTTATTACATCATAATAATTTTGCTCATATGAAAGGAATTCCATAACAAAATATAAACATCATCAATGCTCATGTAATGTCCTCTTTAACCATATTAGTAAAAGACAACATCAAAACTTAACAAATGAATGTATGACACATTTTTAAAAATTATTCAACCAATATTCCAAAAGCTGATAAATTTTTTTATAACTGAATAGAAATCAATTTAGAACTCAAAATAATAAGCATTAATCCTAAAGCATGAAATGTGAAATTTCCTTACTTCAATATAAAAAAATTATGATGTAATTTAGTCAACACTTAAATTATTAATTCACAATTAAATGCTAGCGAATTTCGTTATGTCATACATGTAATCTTAAAACTTAGAATAAAGAAAAACATGAAAACAAAAAAAATTACAACTTCTAAATTACATCTAAACTCAATCCAATTTGTTTAGATAGTCTACAACTTAAGTAATTTATAGGACAAGTCAAATCATAGGTAAAACAAACAATACGTGTTTAAACATTTCGTTTGCTTTCCTAAACTTAAAACACATCTTAACAAAAATCTGGAATATTCTTCGCAACTCGGACAACATTTAAAAAAGTCATCATTCTTCATCGAAATTCTTCATTTTGTTGTGAATCAATCATTATGTTTAATTTTAAACTGTAATGAAAGTAATCCAAGTTATTAACAAGAAGTTAAGTTGTAAGTTTCACTCTAATCAACTATAAGACATGTAGAAGTGAAAATCTAATCGATTATTAAATGCACAGCTCCAATTCATAACATAGGATGCATAACCCTATTTTAACTATATTAAATATAACACTTATAATCATGCTTCAAAGAAAATTTAGTTAGGCTATCCAAATTCATCCAATTATCCTCACATATAAGTTTAACCTTATCAATGAGCTAAAATTAGGAAAAATTTGAAACCAAAACAATCGTAATAATGAAACCTATAAATTAAGCTAATCTAATACATATATACAAAGTTAGGGCGTTGTGGTTCAAATCGAGTCTAGAGATCAAAGAAATAAAACATAAACTAATCTAACATTCACAAATGAACAAGCATGTTTTAAATTTTAGTTTAGTTATGCAACTTCGACATATCTAATCTGAGACATTTAATAAGTTGAACATAGATAACCAACCAACCAATTTCTACTTGTTGCTTTTCACTCTTAGAAATTGAACTAGCTCAATTCTAACACCAAAACACGTTAAACACAAGGAAACACAATCATTTTTCCTATGAACATCCAAATTCTAGCATATAACTCCAAATGAATTATGCTTATCATATTAAATAATCAAGGATTTATCCAATCAAATAAGAACATGAATAAACACAATCAAAAATTCCTTGCATATTGTTAAATCGTCTCAGAATAACTTGAATTAATCTAAAAAATGACATCCTAAATACTTAACATTACATATCTATATTAAAATTTTAATAATTAAGCATAGTAAATCAGGAACAAAGGGAAAAAGAGTTTAGGAAAATCTCATTTGGTTTGCTCCAATTCGTAGACCTCGGACCAACTCTTTCATGGTTTGAAAAATTGCTCCACCGACTTTGAACCAACTCAAAACAGGTGGAAATCGGTTCCCTTTCACTCCCAAACACTCCTTTAACAATTCCTAGCTTCAACTCACCTTATAAGGTTGTCAAACCTTGAGTGATCGCTTGTTGCTTTCTACTCTCAAATTGTTGCCTTTTTATACGTTCACGAAAAACACCTCAGTTTCCACACGATACTGAAATCTCCCTAATTTTCTCTTGTCTCTTCCATTTTGAAGGGATTTGATGCAAATATCATTGGGTTTCTGTTTGGTTTTTTAGATAGAGACATCAGGTGGGGGACTTTTGCTACTGGTGTGTTTTTCTATTGTTTTTTGGATCGTATCATTTGTTTTTCTTTTCATTTGGTTGTTATGTTTTGCTACTGTGTCGTTTCTTTTCCTTTAGTTACTACATTTTGCTACTATTTTTGGGTTGTTTATTGAGTTATTTCTTTATTTTAAGTTCATCAAACCTATAAGAAAATATTTAATACCAATTATATATATGTATATATATTTATAAATAAAATATAAAATTAAATAACTTGAATAATTAATAAGAAAATGCAATAATTTAACCCTAATGTATTAGGTAAATAATTTAAAAATATAAAATATAGGTGTAAAGTATGTTATAATTTCTACTTATCAAGGGTATTTATCTTGATCGAACATGAGTGTTCTCAAGCTTGATGTCAAGGTACTGATTGACGTGGGATGAGCCTCTAATAGCATAATCATTCTTGAGCTCTACAGTCACTTCTCTACCCACTAAGCAATATTATGAATACTATACTAGTATTAGTAACGAATTTGGTTCTGACATGGTACTATAATGGTATTGGTCAATGTTGAGTACTGTTTCAAATAATTTTTAAATATTATAAAATAGTTTATGAATTTTTAAAATTATGAAACATTCATTTAATATATTGTTATATATAATTTTAAATTTTACATAAACTATGTCTCCAAAAATTATAATAATAGAAATTTAAAATAAAAACAATTCTATTAATATTATTTTTCACATAAATTGTAGCTACAATTAATATAAAAAAAGATAATTTAATCATTATAAATATAAAACTAAGGATAATACAAAATACTTAAAATGTTACAATTTCATCATATAATTTAGAATAATTATATCAATACATCAAATAGAAAGAATATTAAAGTTCCATGACTCCTTATGTATTGCAATAAGAGTTCGTGTTGAGGAATACAACCAATCATAAACAAAACCTAAAATAAAAATAGAATTTAACATATGCATCAAATATAAGTGAAATTAAAAGAAGAGAAGAAATGAAAACGTAAAACCTCATTCAATCAAATATCATATCGCATTGACCTCAATTTTAATTTAGTACAAAATCATCATTATTGAGACGATCCATATCATCACTATCATTCAAATTAATTGCAAAAAAATGACATGTCAATACCTTCTTATCTAAGATTATCTTTCAAATCACTATCATCTATTAAACTTAGTTCCTCAGAAACTCAATCCGCTAAAAGATTGATATAATCAATGCAAATTGGATCTGTAGAACTACTTGTTCTATTAAAATTCCTAGTAAATAAATAAAATTAAGTTATTAAAAAATTAAAAGAAATCATATTCAACGTAATAAAAATGATAATAATATATCTTTCTCAAAGTTTTAAATTGTATTGCACAAAGATCAAGTTGTCAAGCTTTTGTGTTCTAATTTGTTACTTTTTCTTATAATGGATGAATTCAAATGTGTTCTAATTCCTTTCACACCCTGTTGACTAACACATTGACTCATAATTTGAATTGCAAATCTTTGAAATTTTGGAACACTATTTATGAATTGTTTCTACTAAGTAACAGTAGGATAACAAAAGTAGCACCATAAATAAAATAAAGTGATGATTAATTCCTAACAAGTATAAAACTGAAAAATATATACGTAGATTAAGTTTATCTCTTTGACGACTAACAATAGGCATCCCAAAATCACCATAAGCATCTTTATAATTCTCTATTTTTGAGTTTACAAAGATCTTGCATTATCTCATGGCCAACAATTGTTGTAATAATTAACATCATTCCCTTATTAACTTCAACTTTCTTTATAAAACTTGGTCTAAAATAGACAATAGAATTAGAAAATGCTTCAGCTGCAAATAACAGAGAGTAAAGTTGTCTTTCGTATATCTTATTGACCACTATAAAATAGGGTGTTTACAAAGAAGACATATTTTTCAAATTGACATTGATTACTTCCTTCGCCCTCTATATAGCATCATAAAAATAACACATCCTTTCTTTCTCATTATTATCAATTAGACGACGTACCCTCACCAAAGGCTCACAAATTTATATCATAAATTGAAATTGTGACCAAAACGTATGATCTTCAAATATAATTCTAGAAACCTCCAATCTGCAATTAAACTGAGCATGATAAGATGCAAATCACTTATTGATAAAGCAAACACACACAAGAGGGGGGTGAATTGTGTATAAAAAAATTTTCAAGGAACTTTCAAATTGATAATATCCTCCTAAACAAAATAAGTCTATAAAGAGAAGGGTCCTATCAACTTTTGAAAAGATCCTATTAACATTGAAAATGAAAGAATCATGTTAATTGAAAGGAGCCTATTAATGCTCCAAAGGAAAGGAGCCTAGTAGCGCTAAAAAAGAAACGAGCCTGTTAAAGCTCAAAACGAAAGGAACTTGTTAATTGTTTCAAAAACGAAAGGAACCTCTTGCGATATAAAAACAGAAGAAGTCTATTTTAAAACCGTAGGAGCCTTTTGGAAACACAAACTCATAATGTGAAAATTTAAAAGTTAGGAAGAAAGAAAGAATGACACAGTCGACTTATACTAGTTAGGCTTATAACGAAGCCTAAGTCCAGTCCCCAAATATTTAACTTGAGTATTTCACTATAAAATCTAAGTAGTAAATTTTCACGAGCCTCTCCAAGCTCACAAGTACATATTTTTCAAGGTTCTTTAACCTTCTATGCTCACAGTGTTTAACAAGCCTCTACAAGCTCTCAACAAGAAATGTATAAAGGTTCAACAGTCTCTCTTAATATAGTAATTTCACTTTCTAAGGCACAAGGAGTTTGATATAGTTATGACTTTCAAGAATATTGATGCTGCTAAAGTATTTCGCAAGTCTGTATATTTCGTAAATGTAATAGCTCTTCCTTAAGTATACAATTTCTTCAACTAGCCGTTGTTAAATCTTCGATATTATCTATGCTGAAATTTTCGATATTCAGACTTTAAGATAAATGTCCTGTCAAAACGTTTGGAGCTAATTATTCAAATTATTAAGATCCTTTCGGATGTCATGGGATCATTTTTAATAAAGTTCATAAAGAAGGTTCCTGCAAGAAAAGAAGTAATTATACTATAATTTTATTTCCTTTTAAGAATTATATCATTGCCTATTCAAGGAAATAAATCCAATTTGAATTTTGAAATAATCTATAGTTATCATCAAAATCGTTAAAAAATAAACCTTGAGATAACACTTATTACTTGTAAATATTTGTCTCAACTCCTTCATTAGAACAAAATACCAAAGTAACAACAAATAAGTTACAAATCTTGTAATAATAGGACGACACAAATTTCTAATATTAATGAAATCCTTTCTCGTTAAATTCAGGACCTATACATGATTGTAGATGAATTTGGTCATTTTTTAATACTTTTTGCATAGTTTCTTCGATGATAGAAAAATATCTAACATATTTTATATTTTTCAACATCAGGAAAATGCAATGTGTAGCACTAAAAGTTCAATAAAAAGAATTATAACTACTTTGCAATCTTCTTCTAACTACTTTGTAAGCAAAATCATTGTCAATAATAAACTGAACAATATTTTCTGGCCCAACTTCATTCACATCTTCATCAAATATATAAAACAGAGTATCAACATTTCTAATAAAGCTAGATGCATCAATAAACTTCAAAAACATTGTTCCCTTTGCAGAATAAACCAAACAATTGATGATAGAATCATATCTTCTATTTGTCCAACTATCACACATGATTAAACACTCATAAGTAACCTAAGTCATTCTTCTTTCATTCAAATAGCTACTTATTTTATAATAAAGTTGCTTAAAAGTTTACCTTTGTAGTCATCAATTGAAGGAACTTTGTATCCTAAACGGTAAGAGGCAATGACATCAACCATAGGTTGATAATAATAAGACTGGACATTATTGAATGTTATACCTGAATCATACTACCATCTATCCATCTATAACTGTTTCTCTAGATTGTAAGGCACTATAGACTGAAATTTGAGGTCCAGGAGTTTTTCGTGGTGCAGAAAAGTTAGATACATGTCTTTTTCTTTTCATAGCATTAGGTGCAACATTCCTTTCTTATTGGTTAGGAATACTACCACCTTTAATATCCTCACTATCAACCTGACCATTGTAAAAGGATCTTTCATTGTCAATTTTGTAGTTTAATCTTTGCCTTCTATCTTTCTCATCTCGATACTCTTCAAGTAAAGTTTTCATTTTTCATTTTACTTCATAACTCACCTTTTATCGTAGCTGAATGCTTCTTTAGTCTTGTGATTCCCCCACCTTTCTAATGCTTGATTTAATATAAACAAATGATATGGTTCTTCATTCCATGAACCAATCTAATATGTGCCCAAATTGGATCAGGTTGTGTTATTATAGAAACTCACAACTATAATTCATTTTGTGTTAGTAGAATTGAACCGTAAGGTAATAACTATAACTCTAAAATTATATAAATCAACCATAAAATCATAACAATAACTCAATTTGTATGATTACATAATTCAACCATAAATTCACAACTATAACCCAATTTATATGATTACATAATTCAACCTTAACCCACTTTATGTGATTATATAACTTAAACATAAAATCACAACTATATCTCAATTTTTATGATTACATTATTCAACCATAAAGTTATAACTATAACTTAATTTGTATAATTACATAATTCAACTATAAATTTGCAACTATAACTTGTTTTGTATGATTACATAATTCGACCATAAATTTACAACTAGAACCTATTTTGTGTGATTACATAACTCAAACAAAACTTATAACTATAACTCATTTTGTTTGATTACATAATTCAACCATAAAATTATATCTATAATTCAACCATAAATTTAAAATTATAACACATTTTTTGTATTTACGTAACATAAATATAAAACTTACAACTACAACATATTTTGTATAATTACATAATTCAATCATATAGTAATAACTATAAATTATTTTGTATGACTACATAATTCAACCATAAACATAATTATAACTCATTTTGTATTATTACATAATTCAACCATAAATTCACAATTATGAACCGTTTTGTGTGATTATCTATTATAAACTCATAACTATAACTTATTTTGTATAATTACATAATTCAACCATAAATTTGTAACTATAACTCATTTTATGTGATAACATAATTCAATCATAAATTCACAACTGTAACTTATTTTATGTAATGATATAACTCAATCATAAATTAATCCATTTCGTATGATTATACAGTTCAATTTATAGACTATTCCCTGACAACTACCTTGTGACAATATATAACCCAATTCACACATTAAATAATTTTACTCTTTCATTCACTAGTTTTTGATTTTTCACTAATTTACAATATTTCATTCACAATTTTTTATCTTTCACTCACTTACATTATTTCATTCACTAATTTTAATTATCATTAAAACAACTGCAAAAGAGAAGACAATATATTTTTTTGAAATGAGGCCTTCAAAAACAACAATTCACTTCATAATCCATAATCCTTCAAATCCTGTAAACATTAATTCACTCCATATTTAGTGATACGATGAAACTTGAGAGTTTGAGATACAATACAAAACTTTATATTTCAAATTTCAACAATCAACATAATAGAATCCAAATTCACTCAGACACTCATTCAACAAGTATCTCAATACAACAGTAGTCGCAACACAGCAGTACAACACACGGTTGATATTTGACAACCTTGAGGCAATTGGGATGGCGGAGGACGAAGGCGGAGGAAGACAATGAGTTATGTCTAGGGTGCCGAGCGATGGCCTGTGACTGTGAGAACTGCGAAGTACTAGTTGCAATGTAGGAGATAAGTGGTGCGGCTGAGAGCCTAAGCAGACCAGTGCAGATGGTGACTGGAGTGAAGCAATGGAGCAATGACTGTAGTGATAAGAGCGAGCAGAGTAGATTTCAGACGAGCATAGACAAAGATAGAGTGAGCTAGTAAGCAGAAGAAGATACGGGCAGTTGACGAAAAATGTTGGGGGAGAGGAGAGTGTCTGCGTTAGGTTTAATTTAAGGTTACTGGTTACTTGAAATTTTTTATTTACAATTTGGCCCTCAAAATTTTTATTTTGCAAATTGATCCTTTAAATTTTGAAGATTTTCGAATTTGATTATATAACCAATATTTTGTATGTCGGTACTGAACGCTAGTACAGCACCACTCTATTCAATATTGTTTTTCAGCTAGTACGTATGAAACGCATACCCTTGCCAGTTGCCACCAAATCCTTCAAGTAGGAAGGAAATAACGACCTATAAAAAAATATAACAAAACACTTAACTAGGAAACCTAGATTTTGATATAAAACCAAAAAGAAACAAAAATAGCGAAGAAATTACTATAATTTCAGTGGTTAATATATCAAGAGACGTGACACTGAAACCTTTTTATTTATTTTAAAAATTGTTGGAATATAAGTGAGAGTTTGTGTCATATGGAAAAAATATATGACATTGAACATGCATATAAGTCTAGTGAATTATTCCTCCTGTTACCGATTAGTTTTAGGATAGAACTTCATTTGGACTTGTATGTGTTCAGTTTATTTAGGCTCAATCTTATAAAATTTAACATGGTATCAGAGTAGGTTGCTCTTGGGTTAATTGTCACTACCTCAACATAATAGACTATCACTTATTGGGCCTTAAATTAGTCCACATGTAAGGAGAGTGTGTTGAAATGTAAGTAGAAGTTTGTCCTCCATGGAAAGAATATATGAAATTGAACATGCATATAAGCCTTGTGAGTTACTCTTTCCATTATCAATTAATTTTAAGATGAAACCTCATTTGAGCTTATATATACGCAATTTATTTGAACTCAATCTTACAAAATTAAAAAAAAAATGTTATAATATTAAAAATATTTAAACAAGACCTTTTATCTATTATGTGTCTCCCAATTTCACATAATTTTTAGAATATTCTTATAATTTAAAATTGCTAAATAAATATTTTATGGTTTTAAAGTATTAAAACAAGACCTTTCATCTATTTCATATAAAATTAGAAATTTAATTTTAGTCTTGTTTTACAATTAAAATTAGAAAATATTTTCAGTTGTGACTTAAATAATTTTATTTATTAACAAAAAGATAAAACATTAAAAAAATGTAATTGAATCTT
Organism: Erythroxylum domingense; assembly: GCA_025594535.1. Classification (NCBI taxonomy): domain Eukaryota; kingdom Viridiplantae; phylum Streptophyta; class Magnoliopsida; order Malpighiales; family Erythroxylaceae; genus Erythroxylum; species Erythroxylum domingense. The sequence goes on along the minus strand of JANQBM010000004.1, from coordinate 9,286,938 downwards.
GCAATTTTTGACTAAATAATTTGGTTTCCTTTTCTCATTAATCTAGACGAATACGTTACAAAAAAATATGACCAGAGTCCATACAAGTGACCCAACTTCAATAATAAAATCTCAAAAAAAAAAAAAAGCCTTGATAAAATATCTCTTTTTAGTATTTACAGTATCACAAAATATCATTTTAATAAAATTTAACTCATAAAAGTACTTTCGTAAAATAAGTAAAATAAGAAAGAAAGTTTATATCTAAATTACCCCTAATATTACAAAATAAATCTATAAACACACCCACAGAGCCAAAAAAAGGTTGATGACTTCAACAGAAAGTGTTCAACAACGTCTACGTTATCCTCACATCCACTCCATCTTGTCTTGTGTATCCAACATAAACTAATAATAACAACGATCTTGATTGGGCATTTGTTTTCAACTCAACCCATCAAAGTTCACAGGAGACAGTGACATGCAAAAGAAAAATGATAACATAAACTTTGTCCTTAATACAACTGCGTTGGGAAGTTCATAAGACCAGATTAGCCGCTCATTGTCGGTCCAATAGAATAGAATTCAAACGTAATGTCGCTCACAAGGGAACACATGCGGGTCTTGCATTGAAGGAAAATTACAGAGAGAGAGGGAGAGAAGCAGGCAACACTACCTACACGAACGACGGAGGCCACAATCGTACCAAATCATCAATCAAACCTGAATGTACAGCTAGATTTACATCTGGCACGGTACAAACTAACAAGTGGAAATCCCCTTTTCTAATGATCCTAAGATAAAAACCTCCATCTTCACTACAGATATCCATCTTGGAAGCCCTTTTCCTCATAGCCTTTGCTTCACCCGTCTACCATTTGCATCACTACCATCCAGTACAACTTCATTCCCATGCCTACACACAATTACAGAGTGCTCACTAACTCTAGCCACGTACTCTAGGAGCTCGGTAAGGACAGAGGGGCAACTTTCCTTCAAATATTCAAAACCATCTGTTTGCATTACAGCTGAAGAAACATAAATGTAACAAGCTTCAGCAATAGCTTCAAATTAGAAAACCATATAAATACAGATAGCACAGAATACATAGATGGATTGTGTCTAATCGTTTGATGTCTCTCCATGCCAACTAAATTCTACCCTATGTCTACTAAACTTAGTTGGCTCCTCATCTTCCAACCTAGCATATCACACAATAATACAAACTCCCCTGCCTCAGTGCCAAAGGCACAGATGAACAGTTGCAATTCATAAGGGAGCAGCACAAAGAGGACTGATTATATATCGAATATGGGAAATTTAATCAGTCCAAATCCAGTGCAACACAGTGCCTATTCCATCCTGGCACGACCAAAAGGAGATGGTCCTCGGAGGACTTCAGAAAGAAAGCCTTTGGTCAACTCTGGAATCATATTTTAACTTCAAATATGACAGGCCAGTTGATGTAAATGCAGAAATTTCCAGCTTCAAGCAGCTAATTCAAATGGAAAGTCATATTGGCCAACAATGCATGGAGTATGCTGTGGAAGCAACTAACCTCTGAGGTTTTCAGGCATGGCAATGAACTTGAGACACACAGACTTTAACTGGAAACAGTGGTGCTGCTCTGCCAATGCTAGTGTAGTTGCCACTGTGTTTATGGCCACATCCTCACAGAGGTTAGATTCACAAAGTAGCCTGAGCCTATCTAAAGCATATCTATCAGCTGCTGCAAGCAAATGCTGAGACATCAAAGTAGAGGCCCACTTTGAGTTCAAACCAGTAAGGTCTTCCATATCAGGTAGTGAATCCCAATATATAAAGTGGAGTAAAGCCTGCAAGGTGCAATGGAAGATTAAAAGGAGCAACTCATGTTTCTAAACAACAAACAATCAGCCATGCTATGGGAAAGGAGAAGCATATGCTTGCACTGAGTTAATGCAATCAGAATTCAAACAGAAAATGCACCTACATATTCAAGAACATGAAAAGGAAAATTCGTAAATCCTTTAAAATATAAAATATAGAGCACTATGCTGCAAGCTAAATACATAGATTATGATCATTTCCTTTTAATGACAAACTAAATTGATGAGTACAATTAATGTTACAGAAACAAACAGTATAATTGTAAGTATCAACAAGAGTTGCATAGTCTGCAACGAACCAGTGTTCTGTTTCCTCTTTAGATAATATTAGTTCCTTTAAACAGGCACTTTCCTGGTATTACAGCAGAACAGGCATAGACTGTTGTGGTTCCACTAATGGCTTGTCACCATCCAGTAATATAAAGAACCAAAGCTGAATGCACCAAAAACCTACAAGGAACCAAAAGGACTGTCTGAAGGACTTTCTTCAACAGCAGTCCAGGAGAATAACAAGAAACTACATCACTGACTCCAAGATAAATAAACTCTTCCCCAACCTAAAATTAGTTCAGATCAACGTATCACATCTGAGGGAAAACAATTTTTCTCCAGACATGAGAAGTTACATTTACAATCAGTTATTTGGGAAACAAGCATGTGAATTTCATAAATAATGAAATGTTGGCCAATATCTAACCATAAAGCAATTAAACAAAAAGGGAAGTTTCTACAGAACCTTAAAAACAGGTGCCTCCATGTCTTCAACTTTTATCAATTGAGTATTCTGATCCCTCATCGGGCCAAAAAGTTGGGCTCTAAACACTGGTGATCGAGCAGCCAGTACTAATCTGTGAGCAGGAAATACTTCACCATTGACTTCAAAATTTACATCATTTCCCTTTCCACTCTCCAGGAGCTCTCCAAATTGTTGACCCATGTTAGATGAAGGAACAGCAATAGAGTAAGTCTTGGGGCCCTCTGTGTGTGACCTCACAACTCCTACACTACAGTGAACTTGGAGGCAATCATCTTTAAGGTAGTCCGACATCTCCAGAAGAGTTCTTTTGAAAAACCGCTTGTAACCCCTGCAGTAAAATATGTAAAAAGAATATAAGACATCCAGAGACAACGAAAAACAGGGTATACTCGAACATGCAACAGATCACAACATCTTTAAGATTTAACAATTAGCTGATGAGAACAGAGAAAGCTTCAGAGATGAACAAAAAAACATGTGTCACAAAATAAAGAAAGGGTGAAGGTTCCACGTAAATCAAATTGCAACAAGACCAACACGTGGTGAAGCATATAGGCCTGAGTCTAAAAATTAGTTATCACCATGCTTCCTCTATCAATAGTCGCTTAAAACCATCGTAACCGATGTTTAAACAGGGCAGAAAAACAAAGTAATTCTTGTTTTTCACAGTGAGCAACCATAAGTTCAACAAGTTCAAGAATAAAATTGATATATGGCACAACAACAGAAACATAACTTTTTTCAATAGATAACGAGATCAATGTCACAGGTTTCTTGGTCCAACGCAACCGTTATATTCAAATTGCCAACTCTTCTTAGGGATAAAATCCATCTCATTACCCATTTTCATCAATCCATTCATGTATCTCGCACTTTGGCACTCAGGCCGGATACCCATTACAAATCAAGTTCCAATTATGTCGTTACACCACCTAAACCCACCCAATCAACCAATTCATCAAAAACCCAAAGCCAGTAAACAAAAACAGAAACTGGGAAAACCCAAAAGATACGATCTTTACCACATGCTGCCTCGATACTTAAGCGTATAAGGGCCACTCTCAAGCGTCCTCCCGAAATGGCTATGAACCTTATGCCTCTCTTTCCCACTCTGATCCAACAGCGTCAGCTCAAAAAGCGCTCTAACATCGGTCCCTTCGCTTGCCAACGCAATGAACAACGACACGTACTCTTCATTATCCTCCACGCTCTTGCCATCCGGATAAAAATAAATCGCCCAAGAATATCCGCCGACGTTGAACGTATCGGAAGCATTGTACTTTCCGATTCCTCTTCCTTTCGACAATGAATACCCCTTGATCTTAAATTGGTGGGACCCGTTAACCGTCTCGGTGACCGACGTAGACGTGGTGGTAGAATTCGACGCCGATGAGGGCTTCGCGGCTTCCCGAAGAATCCTTCCCATGCCCTAATTGGATGACTGTGAAAGCAGAGGGCTTTTTCGAGGGAAATTTGAGAGGAGCTGGACAAATTGATGGACTGAATGTTTGTTGATTAGTGTGGTTATTGGTTTAGGGTTTGGAAGGATGAATTGGGGGAAACGAAAGGGAGACGGAAATGATAGAAATGGTTTAGATGAGTAAAGAGACGGAAAAAAAATATTTATATATATATAGAGAATATTTGGATTTTTTAATAATATAATAATAATTATTACTATTATTACACTCTACACTTCGTTAGTAAGAAGAATGTTTGGTACATCACATTGAGATCGTGCGCTACGTGGCTGAAACCGATGTGATTTGGAGTAAGAAAGTGATGAGACTTGAGAGACGGAGTTTTTGTTTTTTTGTTTTCCTCATTTTGCTATTTTGGTGTTGTTGAGCTGTAATTTTGGAGTAAAGAACTGATAAGAGATGTTGAAGTTGTGACAAATAATTATGAATTTAATAACGATTTTTTTGAAATCAATTTAATAATGATTTTCATAATACTAAATAAATGTTGCAATTTAAGTAATGTTGAATATGTCATTGGTAAGAGTACTAATTTTCTGGATTTTTCATTTTTATTTTAAAATTTAATAAAATTTTTTGTTTGGTTAGTTTTTTTTATTTTAATCTTTTGTTTTCGAAACTTTATGTAAATTATAAATATTAGCTTTGATTTCTATTTTTATAATCTAATTTTATTATAAGTTAAATAAAACTATTTTGAAAACAAAAATATTTTTAAATACAAAAATTATTTAATAATTATATTTTAAATTTAAATAATATTCAAAAAATATTTTAAGAATTAAGTATTTAATTCTATATATTGATATTGATTTTAAAAATCATTATATGGTGTTAAAATATAATTCAACAAACAAATAGCGATAAAATTTTAAATTATGATGAATTTATTATTAATATTAATTATTTGATTCATAAATATTATTAAAAAATTAAAAATAATACTAATTATTTGAACTATTCATAAAAATTTAATAATTTAGTATTATTAATAAAAAATAAAAAACAAAAATAAAATGACGACCACGACAACAATAACTTTATTGTAGAAAACTCTCTACCTTGTCAGACTAAGAAAAGAAATATTAATTATACGCAATCTTTTTTTTATATTTTACAAAAAAAATTATTTTTGTAATTCGAATTTGTGTACTTTTGATCATAAAAAAGTAACATTAATAATTATTTCAAAGCTC
>JANQBM010000004.1:9142125-9152948 GCA_025594535.1 Erythroxylum domingense | reverse complement strand
CATAGTAATTATGATTCATTTTTAATATTTTTTGTTAATATTATGTTCTTTATATGTTAGACAAGTACTATTTGGTTGATTCGGACTACACTAATATGCCTATATTTCTTTCACTATACTGAGATGAAAAATGTCCTTTGCGAGATTATAGAGGCAGAGGAAGTCCTCAAGGTTTATAAGAAGTGTTTAACTACAGACATTCTTCATTAAGAAATGTTATTAAAAGATGTTTTGGCATTCTAAAAGCAAGATTCCCTATTCTTAAAAACATGTCGAGTTATGATATGAAGAAACAAAATACATCGTTATTATTGCTTGTTATGTTATACACAACTATATTAGAATGTATGGACAAAGCTATAAATTATTTGACAGTTGTGCTAAAAATGAAGAACAAACTAGGGAAAGTGAAAATGAAAATGTAAGTTCTCAAATAGAGTATAATATCACTCCAGTATAACTTCGAGGTATTTCTTAAAAGCGAGATGAAATTGTTAGACAGATGTGGACTTATTATATTATTTTTAATTGATTTATTATTCTTTTAGTAAATGATAGTACTATTGTGTTTTCAATAATTATTGTATGATGGACATATTTTATTGATTAGAATGACTTAATATAATTTCTAATTTAGGTAATTTTATTATATACAATTAATGTGTAATTTTTTAATAATATTTGATTTGCATATATTTTAATTTTAGCTATAATGATAATTAATTAATTTAAAAATATAATGTATTATATTATAATTATTACACATAAGAGTATAATTACCAAAAAATAGAAATAGGATGATAAAACAAACATGTTTTTGTTTTTAGTTTTTTATTACAAATCTCAACAAACAGGTTTTTATTTTTCAGTTTTTATATTACAAATCTCAATTAAACAAGTTTTCGTTTTTTAGGGAAAAAACAGAAATCAAAAATAAGAAACAGAAACTAAAAACAACAACAAAAAATAGAAGTGGAATCAAACGGCCCTAAATTAATAAAAATTTAATATAATATCAAATTGTGTGTGTTTCAATTCGAAACAAGAATTAGGAAAATTTTATACACAAAAATGAGTTCATAATTCAATATCTTAGAGATTTTAAGATTTTATATCATGGACTTCCTCCTTAATTGTTTTTATATATTGGACACAATGTATTTTATACATTATCTCTTCAACCTGTCTAATTCTTTGAATATGCACATAAATATGTCACCGTCAGTTCTTGAATGCCGTGGAGATAAAGTCTTCGAAAGGGTAATCCACGTAATTTACCCAATCCACGTTAAAAGCTTATTTAGAAGTTATTATATGAATTCATATTTGACTAAAGAAATGACGGCTGAAATTTCTATGGTTATAAAAATAATGGAAAGAAGAACACAAAGATGAAGGAATGAGGTGGTTAAAGTATAATTTCTTTATTTTTAGTGCAACAAATCAAGCTAAAAGATACCTATAAACAAAAAGGGTACGTACTTGACCTAACTCCTCTTTAAAACCGTATTTATCATGACAAGTACGTGTAAATTTATAGCATTTCTGTTCAACTTCTTGACGTCCTTTATCATGAGATTATATCTACTGTATTAGCTTTTATTATATCCTATTAAATTTTATTTACATAGACTCTATGTATAATATTTAATAAAATAAAATTAGAAAAAATAATTAAAATAAAAAATTTGATGTGATATTATCCGGTCAGGGTCCCTACTCGTACATGCAAAGATGAGACTGGCCAATTGCTAACAGGCTACTTTAATATACACGTCTACTTTTGAAATTGAAAGTGATTAAAATTCTTTAAAAGTAAGGGTAAGCAGCTAGCTTTGTAATTAACATACGGCGTGGTCAGTTCAATTAGAGAAATGGTCATAAAATTTATAATAAATATAATAAAAAAGGAATAGATATGATTTCTATTTTTTTACTATACTAAGGATACATAATATTGTCTCAAAAAGAGATATAAAAATATTGTCCATCCAATCCAATATATTACCAAGCATTTTTATTTTTTTTAATTTCTCACCCTTTTCTTTTCTTTTTTTATACTAACTCACCCAGCACTCCTTTAATGACATCCGATCGACTTCAGTACAGTTAGTAACTGATAATAGAGTTGCTAAGCTGAAGTAGGCTACTTGGAATTTTATTTGGAGCCAGCAATACTTACACATTTTAGTAAACAACAGGGTTGCAATATCTTATCAAATCACATCTCAACAAATAATATATACATTTATCTACAGTTTCAGTTGTTGAGAATATTATAGCATAGCAAAACGGAGTTGGATTTGATCCCACGAGCAGGAGCAGAAATAATCTTATGATTATAATTATAACTGAAAGAAGGATATTTTTTCTAAAAATCAATCAACCTCATAAAACAACTCATGTTATATATATAAATATGTATTTCATTTTCGCTGGGAAGGAAAGCATGGGAGTTATGTACGCCGTATTTCAGGTAACGTGACGTTCCAAATAAGAATCTTAGTTGCATGGATTGGAGTTGTTAGACTCTTCTGATTTTTTCAATAAAGTAATACAATTTATTCTTATTATAATCAAAGAAACATAAAGCCTCTGTGATATCTATGTCCAACGCACTCCCACTTGGAGCAGTTAGCTACTTGGTCAGGTCTCCCTCTCTCTCCCTTCCGTGTAACTTTTGAGAACATAAAGGGTGGCCAAGTGTCATCAACCCATTTCCCGGAAGAATCCTCCATCTCCTATCTTCCACTGGAAAGAGGCCAAAATGTTAGTCAATGTACCAAAGATCTTGTGACAGTCTGTGAAGAGTGTTCAAGGGGATAGAGAGAGATTGTGCCTTTGAAACTAGCTCTATAACGTCCTTCCTCTTTCTCATGCTATCATCATCTGTAAAGACTCCAGCTTTTGAATCGACTTTCTTTGATGCCCACTTCTTTGCAATGCTTAGAGTGATCAGTACAAGGTTCAGGCGGTTCTGTTCCCGTCTCCAGTGGCCAGGTCGCCGGCGGTTGAAGCCTAAAATTGTCATAAAAGATTTTGGGAAATCTCAAAATGGGACAACAAAACATGATTCCGTGATTAATGGGTCAGCTGTGGTTCATCCAAAATCTGAAGAGAAAAGGCTAAAGGTTGCAACTTTCAGCGCTTCCCTATTCTCAATGGCACCTGCAGTGCCTAAAGCTGTGAGCTTTTCGAGCTTTGGTGATGAAAATCAAGGTCTTGTCAGGACTAGAAAGTCTATAGAGGGTAGTTTGCGGACAAAATCTGCTAATGATCGACCAAGAGGCATACTAAAGCAGTCTCCTTTGCATCCAAATTCCATGAATGGTGAAGTTAATCTTACTAAGCAGCAAAAATTTGCTAAATCCAAGTTGAGGGTGTCAATCAATTTGCCAGATAATGAGATATCATTATTGAAAAACAGGCAATTGAGCTTTGTAGAAGATGAAAACGAGGGCAGCTCTTCAAATAGCATTTCAACTAGAAATCTCAAAGGAAAGGCTCCTGTGAGGTCACAAAGTGCCAGTATTGTGAGAGACAGGGGGAATGGTGTTGAGGAAGAGAGATATGAAAGTAGTAGGACGATACTTGAAGTGTTGAAAGAGTTGGACGCTGATATATTGGCCTTGCAAGATGTGAAAGCAGAGGAGGAGAAAGCAATGAAGCCCCTCTCCGATCTAGCTGACGCTTTGGGGATGAATTATGTTTTTGCTGAGAGCTGGGCTCCTGAATATGGCAATGCTATCTTATCCAAGTGGCCAATTAAGAGATGGAAAGTGCAGAAAATCTTTGATGAAACCGATTTCAGGTGTGTTTAAATTCTTCTCTCCGTTAGTGTTGAACCCAGCAAGCTTCCCCTATTCCTTTCTGCTTTTGATTGACTTTTGTTTTAGTTCATCAAATAGTTTTCACTGGACATGATTACTTGGTGCGTGGGCCAAAAGCTTTGGAAAAAAGAGAAAAAGTTTCTGCCTTTTACAAAAGTCCAGCAATAATATGTACAGCTAATCCACAGAAAAAATCGCATGTACGATAACTTTTATGTAATTTGGAGAAACAGCTTTCTAGGGGGTGAAAAAGAAAAACCAATTCTGCTTTTCGGAGAAACAGATTTGGTCGTTTAGGAGACTGAGAACGTAATTGTTCAATAATGGATCTAAGCAGATTCCCCGTAAACTATACGAACTAGAAACTACGAGGAAGCCTTACCACAAAACTTCTAACAGGCTCAATCTTCTCGGAGTTAGGCCATTCAAGTTTTGATGAAAAAGAGAAACGTGACAGTACTATTAAGTTTCTTGAATTGGGTGAGTTAGTGCATTGATATAGCTGCAATATAGGCAGCCATTTCACTAAATTATTAGAGTTCCACCGAAACTTAAGGAAGTGGCAAGTTTCAAGAAACCAAAGACTTTGACCCTCATCATAACTAATCCCATTGTACTTGCAACTAGAGATCTGGTGTTAATAATTGTTTAATGGCATTTTCTGGGGATTGTGAAACTCTTATGAGTTTGCAAATTAAGATATAAGTTGTGAAGTGAGTCGTATATTTTAAGAGCCTTTGGTGTTTTTTAAGAAAATGATTGAGCAACAAGAAGAAACATGACACACCAGAATTGAATTCTTTCTTCTGAATCCAGAAATATTCTTAAGGCAACAATCGATGTGCCCCAGATAGGAGAGATCAACTTTTACTGCACCCACCTCGATCATCTTGATGAGACTTGGAGAATGAAGCAAATCCATGCCATTATCCAATCAAGTGATGGCCCCCATATCTTGGCAGGAGGACTTAACTCTCTAGACGAAACTGATTACTCTTCTGAGCGATGGACAGACATTGTAAAGGTAATTCTACCAACTTTTTCACAGTGAAATTTGCCAGAGAACTATCTTATAAACTGCATTGAATTGAAAGAAAGACGGTTTAATTCTCTTCCCTTTTCTACTTAATTTGATTTGAATGCAATTATTTGCGCTTTATTGCAGTACTATGAAGAGATGGGAAAGCCAACACCAAAGGCTGAAGTGATGAGGTTTTTGAAAAGTAATCACTACACAGATGCTAAGGACTTCGCAGGAGAATGCGAGTCAGTAGTCATGATAGCTAAAGGCCAGGGTAACCAATTCATTCATAATTTTGTATAACCTGTCTTAAATATTAGTTTTGAGTTTCTAACTTTGATGTCACAAACAATTTACCTGCATGCAGACGTGCAAGGGACCTGCAAGTATGGGACTCGGGTTGACTATATATTAACATCCCCAAATTCACCTTACAAGTTCATTCCAGGATCCTACTCAGTGTTCTCTTCAAAAGGGACTTCTGATCATCACATTGTGAAAGTTGATTTAATAGTTGCAAACCATAACGATCAGGAATATGTTGGTAGAAAGAGACGCCAACGTAAACAGAAAGTTGTAAAGATAACCAACTCTTCCAGAGGTGTGTGGAAATGGAAAGCAGAAGATGAGAAGGATAGTTTTCGATAATCACTTTCTTTTTTTTGGTCATTTTTCCCTTTTTCTTCTTCATTTTTCTTTGGTTTCTTTCATTTTGAAGCAGGAGGCAGATAATAAGCATCTGCTTCCACTTCCTTCAATTTGTAAATCATTTGCTTTTGTCTACAACTTGTGATTTATTTAGTTGCAGGAAGAGAGTGCTTGAAGTTGTGAAGAGATAATAACTAATTTACTTGCGTGGTGTTTAGCAGCACAGTAGAGAAAGTTGGAACATAATGAAGTTTTTTATTACAAACTCGTGTGTAGAGAACAACTCACCAACTGTGCTATATACGAACTGCTCTTTCCTTTTCCTGGATTTTATTGTATTAAAAAAGATACGAACTTTTGCTGTGTTACTGGAAACTAGGAGCACACAATCATATTTCTCACCGTGTAATTTCTTAAGACATTATATACATGTTGAAGACAGGGCACCCGAATCCTGTTCCTACCAGAAATTGAAATCTACCATTCTCAAATGAAATCACAGTGACAAAGGAAACTGACATTGGTCTGTATTTTCCAGTGTTGACTGCTGAGTTCATTGTAACTTTACAAGCTTTTTCTCCTAATAAGAAATATCCAACCATGAAATCCTTCAGGATTTTCTCAATCAATAAGGTCGCCATTTCTTTGAGATGTTCAAGCATTTGAATCAATGTTATGCTTTGTTACATATTTTATCTAATAGTTTTCTTTTATTGATGATTTCTTCGTTCAATTCAAACCATTTATTCTACGAGCTTTTCAATTGAGAATTTTAGAAATTGCAACTCAGGTGCGAGTACGAGCAGTAGCAACGATCAGAATTAAAAAGGAAAGAAATAGCATTAACAAGAGAAGGGAAAAAAAAAAAGAGATACAGATAGAACAACCAAAAACTAGAAGAAGTTTGATTAAATTAATTCGTAGAAGATATGGTAAAGAAACAACAGCAAAACCATTCATCAGCTTTCCTTTTGCGACCCATATTTGCTGATGGGTAACAACTGTGAAAGAAATGACCTTTATTTTGCTCCAAGTAATGACCTTTATTGTTCCCATGCCTCTTTATCCGTTAATGGCCGCTTGGATTTGTTCCAGGGTCCGCCCTTTTGTTTCTGGCACCACAAAGACCACGAATACTATGGCCAGTGCATTGATTGCTGCGTAAATAATGAACGTACCTGTAAAACCACATCCTAACCACTTAATTTCTCGTCACTAGTGCTTATTGTTCCGCTCAGAATCATATTGCTAAAGGGATAGAAGTATAGATTCAATCACCATAAGAGCTCCAGGACATAAGAAAGTTGTAGGTGTAAGAAATTGCCCATGCACCAAACCAGTTAACAAGGGTTGCTAGGCTTCCAGCTACTCCCTTGATGTTTATGGGGAATATCTGCAATCAAAAGTGAAAAAAATATCTCAAGTTATTGGAAGGATCAACTCGTGAGGGTCATTGTCAATTCATCTTCTTGCAAGTTTCATTACCTCTGACATTACCACCCAAGGAACTGCACCCATTCCTGCTGAGAATGATCCTATATATAGCTGAACCCACAGATGATGATTATTGGAGATGAATCTAAGTCCTGATTAAAGATAAACCTAATTAAATATATTTAGTATGATCATGGTTGTTACTTTACCAAAATGCCAGCTACAGCAAGACCAGGGACTGACTTGAGCGCCAATTCATGATCCTGGTTTACAGAAGGTTGCTTCAGGATTAATATGCAAGAAAATGAATTGAGAAGTTGTTGGGTCTATGAACAAGATTGGATGTAACCTTCAGATAGAATGAAAGCGCCGTTAGCAGGCAGCCAAGTACTAATCCTGTTGCTGCAACCTTTGTTAGAAAGAAGACTAAGTTATAGTGCACAGAATGGAGAGAGATATGACGAAATTTCAGAGTAAGAGAGTCCTCAAACAGGAATTCACCAGTAGAAGAGGCTTTCTCCCAGCTCTATCTATCACTGCTATGTTAAGTCCAGTAATTACCACCTAAAAGACAAGAACTTTATCATCATTTTCAATTGGATTGAGATAGTTTTTGAAGTTGATAAAGGGCAATGGGAGAATGAAACCTGAAGAATAGCATATATAATGGTTCCAGCAGTAGAAGAAAATCCTGAGTAATGTGAGCAGACCAATTAGAACAATCTTTTGAATTTGAATTGTTTGATGTTTTGTTTAGGCCTCTTTACCTGCTGACTCAAAGATATTGCTGACATAAAAGCAGACTCCATTGATTCCTCCAAATTGCTGAAAGACCATAAGTCCAACCCCTATCTGCCCAAATACATGCAACGTTAAAATAAAACGATTGAATTTTTGGACATTAAACTAACTCAGATGGAATATGAAAATTCTCAAAGACATGAGTGATTACAATGACAGATCGCAGGTATCTTCTCTGAAATAAGTCTACAAATTTGGCTTTTGGAAGACGTTCGAGGGTCTCAATATAGTCCTGTCACGAGTGCAATGTTATCATGTTTTATTCCAGGTAATAACACCAATTCCGTGGCTCATTAACACAGGAATGTTGAGTACTAAGTTTTGTATTGAGAACCTTGATTTCTTCTGCCTCTTCAGAAATGTCAGCATCCTTGCCGCGAAGCTTTTGTAATGCAGTTTCAAAATCCTCTTCCCTCCCTGTTTTTGCCTGAATATGTCTACCTTTAAAACTCATGTACAGAGACCATGGTTAACATAAAATTTAAAGCGGCTCTCTTCCTTACCAGCCATCTTGGTGACTCTGGAATGAGGAACAGACCAAAAAGCAGAATTGCACAAGGGATAAGACCTGCAAGCAGTTATGACAGATGACAACCATTACATAATAGTTCAAGTGTTCATATATTGCTTATATTGTCTGTCGAATACACATTTTGGTGAAGGTAATTACCAGTTAAGGCTAAAGCCCTCCATGACAATACTGTTCCAATTATGAAGGCAACTGACACTCCAGCGCAGATCATAAGCTGCAGAAATAATATTGAAAGAGTTTTTTTTTTGAGAAATAATATTGAAAGAGTTGATAGAATCATTACGTATATGTTCTTGCATTTGCATACAAGCTGCATTGTATATCTGATATTCTATGCCCGAATTAACTCTCGTGATCATTTTCTCAAATCAAACTTTTCAAGTAAACAGCATTACCTGGTTGGCAGCCGTTAGTGCTCCTCGAAGTTCTTTTGGTGCGAATTCAGCTATAAAAACAGGTACCTTGCATCAATTGAAACCATGGAATCAAAGTTAACGAGCGAAATGCACAAGTAAGTAACTCTCTAGTTCATATAAAAGGCAGACCAAGAAATATATATTGGAAAAATGAGAAAGGTACCACATAGGAAAACACTCCCATTCCATATCCCGTTGCTAGACGTCCAATGTCCAACGACAAAGGTCCCTGTTATTGCAATCAAGACAGGAAAATGAAAACATTGACCTCAAATAAAAAACTGAAAGCTATAATCAAATAACAAAAACCTTTGCGAAGTAAATGGCTAGCCAGCCTGCAACACAGAAGGCGCTGGACACTCTCATTGTCTGCGTGCATTCTCAACGTTAAAAAAGAATATCCACCAAATGAATTATTTCCTCAGAAAAAAGGTGTACAAGTTCTCCTCATCCATTGCAAATTCAAGGGTTAACAGAGCAACCCCTTACCTACCCCTTTACGGCCAATAAAATCAGCAATTGGACCACTTGTGATTGCACCAATCATTGCACCAAACGTCAATATGGAACCAAAGACGGAGTACTGCATACGAACGCCAACTATTACAAACCCATTAAAGTAGAAATTCACATTGCTATTTTAAGGAATGGTCCATGTAGCTAATCCTAGATCTTTAATGTACGGCTACTCCCTCTGTCATTGCCTATAATTGTTGCTCTTCGGAATCGGTAACTTTTATATGTGCTTCAACTTGTTATAGAATGAAGGCTACCAAAAGGTCTTATAGTCCCATAATATTCTTCAAACCTTGTTCACGTAGAAATTTATCATGTATGTAAAGGAATGGAATGAGATTGGTATAAAGATGATGGTGTAATGTAATGAGGATTACACAAGCTAAGACTGTTTAATAGTCATCCCAAGACTTAAAAAGGAATGACTTCAAACGTGAACGTAATGAGCCCTTGGATTGGAAGCTTTATCGGTATGCAGACGGTGGAATCTATGTCATTGAATAAAATTAACTTCCCACGAGGAGAATGTTTCTGAAAATGCTAATTAACTTGGTTCATGCCTTCATGTGAACATTCAATCACTTCTGTTCTTGAGAGGATGACAAGTCTCTGCCTTACCTCAGCTAAGGTTAGAGAAAGATCCTTCGTTATAGCATCTTGTGTAGGTGACGAATACCCTGCCTGAAATGAATTAGAAACAGATATGCGCTTGTAAGCAGCAGTGACAAACAGGACAGCCTTTAATTGTACACCTTCCAGATCTAATCAATTAACCAAAGTACGTACACATGATCCAAATGCAAAAGAACCGCACACTGCAACGAAAGTGCTGAGATAAACCATCCCTTTACTCCCCTTACTGCTATTCTGGGAATCAGATCCATGTCCTCCATCTGGCAGATCCTTCCCCATCAATGGTTGGCTTAACGCTTCATTTTCACCAACACTAGCATTCTCAACGTCCTCTTTGATGGCCATGGCTCTTCCTATTCAACTCTGAACGTGTGCGAGTATGGAAAAGAGAAGGGCTTCACTGAATGGCTTTAAAGATTGAAGAAGATGTGCAGAAGTGGCAGAAACTTAAATTCTCAAGCAATAAGTCGCATGATAGACTATAGTTTTGACAGGTTTAATGCTTCATATGGACTTCTGCCACTTGCCTCGTTAAGTTAATACAGGAACAATAAAGGCCAAAAAGCATGTAAACTAATATTCGATTGGAATTCCTTTATTTGCGATCAGGTCAGGATATTACATTAAATAATCTCAACCTGTGGATGGTCTTGACGCTGTCATGAGAATAGAACAAGTAAGACAATTGCTCTACACTTCCACATGGATACGGCAACTGTTACAGAAATTCACAGCTAAGCAGCTGAATTTCACAGACAAAAAGGACGAGGAAAGAAAAATCATCTTGTAAGAAAGAACAGTAAATTTGTTTTTTTGTCTGAACTTTCCCACGTGATGCAGCATCTTCATAGCTTCAAACAAGTTGCTATGTATTACAACGTCGAAGTAGGCGACCTAGTTCTTTCACAGCCAGTCCCCTTTTGGATTATAAGATATACATGGAATTTTAGAGGACCTCTGATGTGACTTTCTCAATAAAATCTTCAATGAAC
>JANQBM010000004.1:9071078-9091974 GCA_025594535.1 Erythroxylum domingense | reverse complement strand
TAAAATAAAATATAATTTCAACTTTAAACTTTCATTTCATTAATAATATCCTCAAATATGTATAAAGGTGAAGAATACAATAGTTATTGCAAAGTGCAAAACTTTAATTGTTTTAAAACCATTATTTAGTATTAGGAATTTTTTAAAAACTTTTAATTTTTTCAAATTAACTTAATCTAAAGTATTATTAAGGTTAGTTTAAAACAACTATATAAATTTTATCATATATGCACTAATTAATTATATAATATTTATTAAAATAGTTTAATTGGCATTTAACAACAAATATATTTTAAAATTTATAATTGACGTAGACCGGAATTCGAGTAGGTTTATTGAGCCAATCTTAAGTCTGCAAGTTTGTAAAATTATCTGTTCAAAATACTGAGTGTGTTTCAAGTAAAGACACTTCGATACTTAAGTTAATGAGAGGTAAGAGTGCTAAATATGTAATCTTTAATTGAATTTATTGTAGTGGTTATGAAAACTTACCTTGGAGTGTCCCAATTTTATCAACAAACTCATAAGAAATATAGTTGGACTAAGTATCCTACGAGAGTTTGGATCTAACTTTTATAAGGGAACTTAGTTGGTCTATGATTAGAACTCCACCTCCTCCTATGGATGAATCTTATCTTGAACATACCCTTTTCAGATTATTGAACTTGACCTAAAATGTACATGCCTAAGAAAAGCTAATGAGATCGTATTGAATAAAACAAATTCACTGTAATGATTAGGGGTGTATTATTTTCATCCTATATTCTTTTCAAGACTTAGATTAAGATTGAAACTTTTAGTAATATGTTTGCGAAGACATATTATTAATTAGGATAACCTTTTAGGTCTCTCGGAGATTATCTTATAATCAACCAATATATTTTCATATGTCTGTAATATATAGGTTGAGATAATTTAAAATTGTCTCTTGAAATACCTACAAATAACTCTACATATACCTATTAGGGAGAAGTATAAGAGAAAGATCAACTTTTGGATATACAATTTAGGTGTTCTTACATATGTCTACTTGAGACATGTTGATGATTTGATAGAAATTTTCCTATAAAATAATTTTCTAAAATATTTATTTTGGAATACAAATGTCCACCCGATAAAAGGATGCTTCCAAATCTCACAGGGATATAAATTATCACTAAATCTCAACTATTGATTCATGTTAATTCTGACCATCTATCCCTTTATATAAGGCACATAATAAGGAAGATGGTTCACTATTATTGCTTTTGAAAATTTTGTATACTTTCTTAAAAGAGAAACCACATTTCCTTATTGTATGTTTGCTTTCATCGGAAGGTGGAAGGTTTAACGTTAAGGTGATATGATAAACTTGTCGTATTTTTAAAGGTAAGAGTGCATCCCTTTTCTTTTTTCTTGTAAAAAAAGAAAAATAAAGAAGGTTAATGGAATAGTGTTAACTAAATCAAGTTTATTTTTTAACTGATTTAGGGTATATTGTTTGCCTCTCAGTTTCTTTCTGAAACATAAATTAAGAAGCAATTTTTAAGAATCAGGCACATAAAGGTCTATTAGTAAGGATAACCTTTGAGTCTCTCGAGAATTATCTTGAAATCATCCAACTATGTTATTACAAATCTACAACATATAAGCCAAAATAATCCAAAATTGTCTCTTGAACAACCAATTAATAACTCCACAAAAGCCTTCTGAGGACATATATAAAAGAAATATCAACTTTCATATGTCTAACTTAGTTTTCTTATGCACACCTACTTAAAACATATTGATGATTTAATATGAATTGCTTATAAAATAGTTCTTAAGAATATTTCTTGTGGAATAAAGTTATCCCTTATAAAGAGAGACATTTTGACTACCAACAAGGAGATGAACCATTACTCTACTTGGATTATTGATTTAAGCCAATCTTTATCATCCATTCTTCTATATAATACAAATGATGTGGAAGTGGTTCATCTTATCATTTTTTGAAAATTGGTGCTTTCTTGAGATAAAAATACAATTTATTGTTTTCTCCCATGCATGTATTTTGAAAATTGGTGCTTTCTTCTAGAGGCATCATGTCATGGCAAGTTTACTTAGTTTTTCAAGCTTTTAACACTTATTTTCAAGCATAACATTGTATTTTTCTCCTTTTAAGTTATCACTTCCATAGACATGGTTATGAAAAGGTGTATAAAGAACTTGGCAAATCAATTTAAGATAAGGAAAAGGCTAAAGGTGCAACCTTAAAGGCCTATAGTGACCTTAAGGATTTCAAGAAGAAGAAGGAAGTTATTAATGAACAAATGTTCAAGTGACTCAATGAGTTGGAAAGGGACAACATGACACTAAAGCACAAAGAGGCAAGCCTTCAAGAATTAGAACGACAACAATCTTATTAGTATGAAAATGACAAGGTTCAAGACCTCTCAAAAGGGTTGCATAAAAAAGGTCCTTAAACTTGTCTTTCACAAATAATGCTTCTGTTAAAACTAAGTCAACTCAAATTAAGGATCCCAATTAATTATGAGATGTTGAAGTAATTGGTCTCATAGAAGGAGATTCTCTTAATCCAGCTTCTTTTGGAGGTAAACTCATCTCTACATAGATTGTCTATCTCTTTTTTAAAAAAAATTTATTGTTTTCTCCCATGCATATAAGACCGTAAAATGTATGAATAATTTTGGGCACCTCTAGTTTTTTTTTCTTGGATTAATTACAAAAAAATTTAAACTTTATTCAATTTTATAATTATAGTTAGAGCTTTAAAAATGACAGTTAAATACTCAAAATTTCAATTTTTTTAAATCTAGCCTGATGTTGGTATTTTCGTTAATATTATTGATATAGAAAAATCACGTAAGACATAATTTTAAATACGATTGATAACATCTTGATTTAATTTTACATGTTAGACCTAATTAAAATACTTAAGAAAAATTAAGGAAAAAATAAAAAATTAAAAGAAAAGAGTAAAAACCCTAAGCTAATTATGGATTCTAACTCTCGCAAATTTTCTTACTCATTTTCTTCTTAGTTGCACCTTTTCTTAGTTGTCACACATTCAAATGCTATTTTCTTATTTAATATCACATGTCCATGACCAATGTTGTGAAATATGTGTCCTTGTAGGATATAGGAAAGACACACAAGGAAGATACTTAGAGGGAGAGGTTACAGCTAGTGAGTGAGAGACATATAGTTCGCATTTTTACACTTAACATACTAAAAACTTGGTCTTGGGGAAGTCAAGAGGATGCTCGATCTTAATGGTTACTACTTCTTCAGCTTAATTTTACCATTTTCATCTTAAATTGGTAAAGTTAAAGGTGGGGTGAGGAGGGATTAAAGTAAAGCATCAAATGCCAAGTTGGTTTGGAGGATGACCATTTGTTTGAAATCACCAGTATTGTTAAAGTAAAATGTTATCTTTGGATTTCCAATGGTGACAGATATTTTCTTTTCTTCGTTTATGTTCCTTTACGCTTATTTCTTTTGATGGGTATGTTTGCTAGTTGAAGATTCTTGGTGGGCTTTTTATTTAATCTTATTTGTTGATTGGATTTTGGTGAAAGGTGAGGTGGGTTGAGTTTAAATTGAGGTTTGTAGTTGTGGAATGGGTGATATTGAAGAAGCTTATGGTGAAGGTCTGCTAAGGATTCAATCTTCACTTGGTACTGCGCAGGCATCGCCTGGCATTCCAAAGCAACTATTTTCGTTGATGAACCAATTTGATATCCCATAGTTGAGTCAAAATCAAATTGGCGCTAGGCATTTTTATCAGAATTTTGGTGCTGAAACGGGGAAAAGAATAAGGATATCACTGTCACACCCTAACCAAATCCTACCCATTTTGTTGTATTCTTAGATCCCAGTGTGTAGATCGATGAGTCAATATATGGATTCATAGAAAAACTAGGAGCGCCTAGTGACTTTTAAAAGTAGAACTATAAAAAATCAAATTGACTACTTCCTCCTAAGGTGAAGCGATCGATCTAGTTATAAGGATTATAAGGTGATACTTAACATTTACTTATCAATTCAACATTAATTGTTGGTTATATATCTTATTGTTAAGGGTTGGCGGATAAAGAGAAGTCCTAGGAGGTGGACCATAGTCAAATGGTAGGACCTGAAAGGGGATACGATTAAAAAACTTAGGGATATAGTATTATATGAAGAAGAATAGAAATTGGAAGGATATGCTAATCAAATGTGGGAGATAATAACAACTCTTTTAAGAAAAGCAACTAATGAGATCTTGGGTATTTGTAAAGGGGCTAAGGATAGTAAGATGGAGTCTTAATGGTGGAATGAAGATGTGAAAAAAAAAGGTTAAGATCAAGAAGGTTTATTGGATAGCACCATAGAGGTAAAGAGGGTAGTCAATAGAGAAAGTTACAAACTGATGAATAAGATAGTCTCAGAAGCTAAAAGTAAAGCTTATGAGAAATTATACCAACGATAGAAAACTAAAGATAGAAAAATGATATATTTAAATTGGCAAGAGCTAGGTAATGGAAACTAATCAAGTTCATTGTAGAAAAACTGAAGCAAGGCAGGTGCTCGTGACAAAAGTAATATCAAGAGAAGATGACAAAGACACTTTTATAGTCCTTTTATTAAAGTGTAGAACATAACATCTCTTTAGGTAGTCTTAGAATGTTTGAGATGTGTCATAACTTTACTTGTTGTCGACAGATCAAAAGGGAAGAAATTAAAAGAACTTTGAGGGAGATAAAAAATGAAAGGAAGTAGAACATGATGAGATATCTATAGAGGTATGGAAGAGCCTTGGTAAAGAGAGTCTTATTTGACTAGCCAAGCTTTTTAATTTGATATAAGTCTGTCAAAATGCTAGACAACTGGAGTCTTAGTATGCTAATTCCCCTATGCAAAAACAAATGAGACATCCGAAGTTGTAACAACTATAGTGACATCAAACTACTTAGTTACACTATGAATTTATGAGAGAAGGTGATTAAGAAGTAAGAAATGATGCACCTATCTCGAAAAAACAATTTGGCTTTAGGTTTTACATCTCCTCAAAAAATTATTTGAATATTACAAGAAAAGACAACATAACCTAAACATAGTTTTTATTGACTTAGAGAAGGCTTATAACAGGATACCTAAAGAAATCATGTGAAGATGTTTAAAAGATAAGGGAGTTCATATTACTTATATTCAATTTAGTAGGGATATGTATAAAAGTGTAAAAACTAGAGTAAGAACAATAAGAGGTGATAAAAAGTATTTGTCTATTAGTATTAAGCTATATTAAGGCTTCTCATTGAGCCATTTTTATTTGCGGTAGTAATGGATGTGTTCACTAAGAATATCTAAGGAAACGTACTTTAGTTTATGTTTATTGTTGATGATATTGTTTTAATGGATAAGATTTTACTTATTCATATATACAAATCTTTCTTAATTGAACTTGTCAGTTTTGTAATATTAAACTTCTTACCAAGAAGCCCGTAAGCCTAAAAAATATTAATGGGATCGTGCTGAATAAACCATAATAATAATAATAATAATATTAATAATAATAATAGCTACGTCTTTTTTTTAAAAAATCATTTGCTTTAAGTAGTTGGTTGGTTTCTATAGATAGGTTATGATTGATAAACTCGTTGCGTTCGGTTGGTGCGACGACTCAAAGCTTATGCATGCACCTGTTTAATAACTTTTGGGCAAAAGAACATATTCTATTGTAACCTTCATTTTATCTCTTCCCACAAACGGCTAGACGATTCTTCAATTGACTTTGTGGAGGCTAAAGGGTGTACAAATGAACATTGGTGTGATGTTTTTTTTTATACTTTTGTCTTGATCCTTAAATTTAGTTGATTAGGTTGTGTGTGTAAAGAAACCAGCAAAGAAAAACGTGGTCAGAATATATCAACCGAACTTGGTACAATGCATATGTTAGGTCCTTAATTGATTAGGTTCTTTATTTGACTAATCCAAAGTATGACATGCATCATCACATTTACATCTTTACAATCATCCTGTGTTTTCTAATATTCGGTGCATAAAAAGCATCGATAAGGGTTTTAACCGTTAGGTATACGACCAAATATGGAATCATGTCTTGTTGAAGCCAATTCCTATTATGCTTTGGTCGGTTCTACCATGGAGGAGGAGGGGATTAAAAAATTTTGTGGGTCGGCCATTAACTTTACTTGTGTCCTGTGAGGGGTGATATAGAAGAGATATTCAGATTTTCATTCCTTTTCAGGGTCGAGTTAATGAACCTTTCAGTGGTTGGTGAGAAAAGGGCAGGTTTCTTGGTATATTAAGTCACTTCTTTAGTGCAACTTGGGCATTTTTTTATTACTAAACTTATTTTCCTAACTCAATTTAACACGACACTACACGTTTTAAACTGTAAATGAAAGTAATCATCCTTCTACTAAAGCAAAATAGGTAGCTCGAATTGTTATCGTCAGAGTGATTTCAATAATCTAACTTTAATTCTTTTGTATAGGATGCGACTGGATCATCGAAATTATAAATATGTTATGTAATATTTCTTTCTTTAGTTTGGAAAAAGGAACAAGATGGAGGTTTAGGGCAAGAATTGATCTTTTTCTGCATTAAGGCTAAGCATTTAAAAGACTTTAAGGCAAAGCAAAATGGCTGTTTAAAGGTCAGAAAGAAATATCAATTGTGCATTGGTTGGGGGTTAGGGGTTGACAACAAACAAGGCCTGTTGTAAAGCAATATCTGAAACCGTATTGAATTGTGGTAGGCAATAAAGTAATTATCATTTCCTTCAAAGTCAATCATGTTATATACTTCCCATTAACTCAATTTAGTTAGGGGACCATGTCCATGTGTTAGTTAACCATAATGGAATCATTTAGGCATCAGTCAAGAGATGAACCCAGATAAATAAATCCAAACCCAGATTAAAGTAGTTGTATAATTACATGAGCCCAATGAGAACACAACGGTCGTTCCAGGATAAAATTTTATAATAAGAATGGCACAAACAGAACAATATAGTAAACAAATGGATAATGGGATTGAGTCAGGATGCATGTTATCCATTAAATAGAATAGAGAAAAAGGGTAACTGATAATCACATATTTAAAAGACAATTAATGGGTGATTGACAACAGTGAATGATGACAGCATTGTAAGTATGCAGAATATAAATATTGGAGGGTTCCCTTAATGAGAACAATTTCAGGTTTGATGTTCAGAATGTGTCTTCCTGTTTCAATGATCACTGGAACCTGACTTTTCGGTAATTGCAGATGGGCGGAGACAGAAGCATACTGGGCAAGGTTGAGTTGAACATTTTCAATTGGTTCTTCTGTTAGGAAGTTTGAGGTGACCGTGTTAGTGTTCGGTGTTTAAGAGAATCTTTAAGATTCTAAGGAAGGGTAGTCAAACAAAGCAAAACAAAGAGGCATTTCAAATTAACTGACTTTTTAATATTGCAGTAAAAATAAAAAATGGAAGTCCTTTTTTTTTTTTTGTCATCATATCTGTTTTGATTCAAGTATGGTACTATGATATAAGTCAGTTAAATGGAACCCTACAAATTAATCCATCTCATTTACCTCATTAACTAAGGTCAATAGTGAATAGAAATTCTTTTGAAAAGTATATATTTAAGTTATATTAACATTAAAAAATAAGCACAATATTTCTCTTTTAGACAATTTTGCCCATAAGGGTAATTTTGTCATTTTTCCATTAAGTGGGCAATATTTAATTGCATTATTTGATTTTAAATAAATTATCGGTTAAGTTATGTAATTTGATCTAAATAAAGATAATAAAGTGACCCAATAAATGCTCTAAATTAATGGGTCGAAGTTCGGGTGAAAAATAGATCCCTTTCATTATGGATCTAGTCTATATCGACCTGTAATGGAAAAGTCTGATATGGAAGTTATATAAATAGAGTATGGTCTCTTGTAGTTGCTCATATCAATCACGAGCATAAGGAATCTCTGACTCGTTAACAGAGCTCGTGTTTTGAGAAAATTGTAGAAAGGCCTAAATTACGTGCCCGTGAAGACTTTCTATAAAGGTCCAGGAAGATTGGAGCTCGTTTGGAACCCGAAATCAGCTTCAGAATCAAAGATGGAACCAAAATCAGGTATTCCACATTCCTTCATTTTTAATACTTTCACATCTGATCCTAGATACGTAATAAGGTCTGTTCTACGTATTACATGCTCAATATGTATAAATAACTTATAGTTACATATAATTACCATCCAATAACAATCTAAATTGAATTGATGCTTATATAAACATTATATTTTCTAGAGCTTAGCATAAATAAAATTTAATATTTATTTTTATTTTGTATATGTTATTTTGAATATTTTTATTTTATTTTAAATACATATATAATCGTTAGAAAATATTAAAAAATATAGTGTAAGATACTAGATTAAAATTATAAATTTTGATTGAAAATAAAGGACTATTTCATAGACTAGTGGGATAGTACCTAATATTAGACTTAATTATGGTAAAAGATAAATAGTTCTCATTTGGTCTCATTAATTTCACTAAATTAACAAATTTCACTAAATCAGTACGGTAAAAGTTTGGTGAAAACCCATATTTCGTATAAAATTTAATACCATTCTCTTTTGTTAACTTTTGTTGTTAAATTTTATTTTCCTGATATTTTTGGGATAAGTATTATTATATATAAAATTAGCAAATTATACAGCTAGAATATGTCCAATAGATCAATTTATTGATCCACCGTTAAGCTTAGCAAAACTTGTCTTGTTTGAATTTAGACTTCAATTCAGACTCGAACTTGGACTCGAATTATCTTATCTAGCCTAGTCAGAAGTCCAAAACTCTAAAATGAAATGACTCATTTTAATAAAACAATATTGTTTTTAGCTTTTAAAAATATACATTAAATCGAGGGGTCTTACAGGGATTCGAGCCACCCAATTTCGAATCGGCTCCTGCTTGAAGACAGATTTTTAGGCTGAGAGTTTTGCTAAGCCTATTGATCATATTTATATAATAATACTTAATATATTAATAATTAAAGTAATTGATAATATATTATTTTTAGTTATTACATAATAACTAATAAATTATATATTTAATAATTTATTATTATTATTATTATTATTATTATCTAATAATACTATCAATTATATTAATAATAATAAATATCTTTATATATTTTTAATAATATGATAAAAATTATTACCATCTTTTACAGTTTTAACCAAACTCTATTTAGCTCAATTCATATACAAGTTTAGGTAAAAAGTTTGAGGGGATATTTGTACTTGTATTTATTTCTGATATATGATTTCAAGTTATACCCGCATAAGAATTTATATATCTTATAGTAAGAATTTATAAATAAAAAATCTTACAAGTTGATAGTATTAAATCCGTATTATTTATAATAAATGTCTCAGGCCTCAAGCTCAGATCTTAGACAACTACTAAGATCAGAATTTAAATGGGTTTGGAGTTTGTTGATGCGCTACAACTACTCTCTAGGCCCACTTGAAATTCGCGTGAAACTCTCGAGTTTGCGTTGAAAACGTGACTTTCACTTAAGGAGGTGGCCGGTTGTTTGAAATTAAGTGGTATTCAAATAATAAAATCTACTAATATTATAACACAAAAAATAATTTTGGAAAGATAATAATTTAGTAATTTCACATATGTCATTTCTTCTCGATTCTCATCTCTCGAGACGCTACTCAAGTTTAATAATAATATTATTAATTAAATTAAAACTAATAATAATTAATAATTATTATTACATTTTTGGAAACATACAAAATCTTGACACTACCTTGATTTCATGCTTAAAGAGTGCAATTGCCACCTAAGCTTTTTTTTTTTTTAATACTTTTTATATAGTATATATAATACTTTACCAAATCAATAACATCACGATATCTTTTATACATATTCCACATGCGTAATGAATTGGCATACAAGTTTTGTTTAGACCATTTGGCAAGACTCACTAATGATTTCAAGTTGGAATATACAAAATTTACTAGCAGTTGCATTATGCCTTAGCCATTTATTTTCATACCATACATGTTAATAATTTGGTATGAACTTGATTGGTTGCCTCTATATAAGGTATTATGATGATCCCTACTATTATAATGGTTTTCCTAGACATCAAACTTATACCAAAGTCGTGCTTACTCCTTTGCATGATAATCTCACTTAAGTCTGCATAAGTAAGACTTAGCTTTCCCACATAATCGTTGACCAACAAAACCTTATTCTTAAATGCCTCAAGACTCTCAAAGTACGACTCTCGAAGTGTTAATTCTCACACTCGAGTAATAATACTACGAACGTATTAAATAATCATAGGCAACAATAAACACACAAAATCTATAGTAAAAACCAACTTTATTACTTCCCTAAGTGTACAAAGAAATGCTCTCTCTCAATGTGTTTCCTTCCCCTCTATCTCTCCTCTCAGGAGCAAGGTTCAAATAAGTTATTTATAGGCAGTTTTAGCTTTACAATTCAAACTCTTAATTGAAATAAACTAGCTAGATCACCTATATCCTTATTAGATTACATCACACTAACCAATTGGATGACATTATCATCTAAATAGGTCTCTATATGATACGATTTATGTACATCACAATTAACAAGATAAGAGATTGCTTTAACTAGGAATGATACATTCATACCTATGAAGAACTTTACTATCTTTAGATGATCCTCCTATATTGTCTTTATCTTTTAAAGTTGATGTGTATCTACTATGATCTTATCCACCACTTCATCTAAGATCTCCTTTAGTCTCTATTCATTGATGATAAGTCATTTAAGCCCAACGCCTTTCCTAGCATACTGGTCCGATCCAATACTTACTTGTGTTAAGTCCATTAGTCATAATCCGTCTATTTGAGTACACATTAAGTCCTTAAAGCTCTCACATGTCTCCCTCTTACATGTGATTTGACTAACCTTCAACTTAAGGTTTATCTCAAGTTATCTTTTGATCTCACATTCGAATCTTGCATCTCGGCAAAGATTTTCGCCAATGTGCACCAACGCTTGACAATGCTCATTGTCATTATAAAAGGACTAAACTCCTGTGTTTGGAGAACTAATTATAAATTTGTCATTAAATAGTATATAATTTTTTTAGTATTAACAATTGGATTAATATTTTTTTAGTAATATGTCATTATATGGTTAGGATCTTTCATATTAAACCAGTGCATTTACTACCTAATCTTATCTTTTAAACTTCTTATATAGTATTTATAATACTTATACCAAATGAATAACTTTTATCACGTATGTTTTATACACATTTCACATGTCACAATAAATAAGTATTCAAGTTTAAGGCTTTTCTTATAGTGGCAAGTTGGAATTGCATCTTGAATCGAGTAATGATAGAGGTTCAATTACTATTTTTGATAACCTTAAATTATAACTTGTCATAACAAACAACACTATTATTAACTAGACACTAAAAACACTAATAAAAGATAAAAAAATGATTGTGCCTCATTTAAAATCACTAAGTTAGACGTTTACACAGACACCTTCTCTATGTTAGATTGTTAGATGACATTACACAACCTCCTGAAGCCCTTAACAAGCATGAAATTGTCTTCTTTTAACCATTTTTTTTTTCTAAATAAATTCACATACTGTCACCTTTGTTGAAATTTTCCCCCTACCTACTAATGACATCATCTTCTCCTAACCTATCCTTAATACAAATCATTTAGATAAGTTATCACATGATGTAATGGTTTATTGGTGATGATTATGATTATGATTTGCGTATATTTTAACCGTAAGTATAAGATGTAGCTATAGTTAGCACTGGCAAATGTGGATCGATCCTATGAGGATTATGAGTCTATTAATAACTCTTTTCTTATTATCTAACTGCCAATTGAGATGATATTGATGAATCAGGTTTAAAATAAAAGAAAATAAACTAAGCAAGCTAACATAATCAAAATAAGCGAGAATGGAAAAAGAATGAAAAATTAACTAATAAAACGATAGTACCTGAAATTTAAATCTCCCTAGGACTTCTTATGCAATCTTGATTGTACGAAGCAATTTAATATAAAGTGTATTGGATTATGAAAATTCTTCAATTATGCTAATATTTTTATCAATACTATTAACAACTAATCCTATGTTAATTAATTAAAATCACTTTTTAATTAAAACCCCTAGAATTGCGTTAATTAACTTATAAATTTCTCTATTAGATTTGACCCTACTACAAAAGATTTAAGTTGATCTATCTCTAAGTTTGCTTACAACTCCTTTCAGTTTTGCTAAATTTATTCATATATTATATTTTCTTAATCTAAATTGCATTAAATCATACATGAATCAACTTATCGCCAACATTAATTTAAGAATAATAAGAACACATAATTGAATCTTCAATAAACTAAAGAATAAATTAAATTAAAATAAAGTCACTTTAAGATTCATCATGGTGTTCATTTAATTCAAATACCAAAAGAAATTTAGCTTATACTTATAGAAAACAAAACACTAAAACTAAAGAAAAAGCCAAAAATTAAGGATGACATAATTCAAATCCCTAAAATCTCCAAAACTTCACTCTATATTGATGAAAATTTGCTCCAAAGGAGTTTCTTTGGTTGTTTCTCACGCTTTATCTTGTTTAAGGGTTTTCCCTTATATTTCCTGAGTCTCCCCTTCCTTCTATCACTCAATCTTAACTTTTAAAATTCAAAATTCAAAATTTGGGAGATATACAGGTGTACTAGAGGCCATGTTTTTCAAACAAATACACGACACTTTTTGGAGCTGACATAGGCACATATATGGCGTGTATCATTATCATATCCTTCTCACTACTCAACACAGGCTTGTTTTTAGTCAACAAGGGTGTTTTTAGTAGAAAACATTCAACACACCTCTAAACTCTCCAACATGGCCACATACACTCGATAACTCATTCAAAATAGGTCCAAATTCCTCCAAATTTGTTCCTTTTTGCTTTAAATGATTGAATTATACCTAGAAATAAAGTATGAATAATTTAAGTGCCAAAAAAAAATACTCAGATAAATAAGCAAAATGCATTAAATATGAGATTAAAAATATGACTAAACCACTACTTATCAATTGGGAAGAAATTGAGATAAGAGCTTCAAAGTTGAATTCTCTAAGACAAAATCATAATTGATGTCTAAATTTGTTGGTAGAAGACCTATATTGATTGTTGAAGTTGATTTATTGTAATTTCATGGTAATTAAGCTCCCAATATTGAATTATTATCTTTCATTCACCATTTCTATTTTGTTGAGTTGAGATGCTTTACAATTTCTAGAATTGTAACCAAATTTTCTTTTTGTGTTTTTCCATATGTAACATGGCCTCTAATTCATGTGGACATAGGTTGCGTGTCTTTCTCTCCAACTTCTCTGATTCTAGTCTTCTTTGACCTTCCTTCTCTACTTATGAAAATTAGTAGTTTGTTGAAGTGACCATGCTATTCACCTACTAAAGCTTAAGCTTTTCACCAGGTATGGCTTAAAATCTTTCACCATGTATATGTTTATGTTCTTCCAGTATGCATTCAAATAAGCCCTTTTAGAATATCATTTGTTACATATATTTGTTTAGTGTTCCTTTATTAAGTAATATACCTGCATGTTTATAAGAGATTCATGTTAGATCCCACCTACAACAAGTACAATGTTGATTGACTCTGTTAGGTTAATATTTAAATGTACTACAAGTGCACAATGTAGCTATAGTTAGCACAGGTAAGTACAGGTCAATCTCATGATGACTAAAATTACTAGTAGTTACCAATTTTCTATTTTTAACCTATAAATCATATTTCTTTAATTAAAAATTAAACTAAACAAACAAACTAAGAATTAAAATAATTTTGAACAAAAGACAGAGAAAGTTATCTAGTAAAATCAATATCAAATAATAATGTCTAGGTGATGAATACCCTGGGAATCATTAAATATTAACCCTTTATTATGTAATTATATTATTGATTATTAAACCGTGGAAATTCTTATCTTATGTTATTTCTTTCTCAAAACTATTAACAACTAATCCATTAGTTGATTAATAGAACTCTTTCTAGTTAAAACCTCAAGGACTGCATAATCGATAAATTCTGTTATTAGGTTTGACCCTAATTTAGAGGATTTATGTTGGACTATCTTTAGGTTTGCATGCAAATCCTTTCAATTGTGGTAGATCTATTCATAAAATAAGATTTTTCAATCTCAATCATATGAAATCAAATCATACACTAATATTTCAGATATATTAGAACAAGAATAAAATGCATAGTTGAATCACAATAAAATAATCAATGTAATTGCATTGAATACAAGATTAAAACATATTGTTATCAGAAGATAGGGTTCATCACATGTAGATATTAAATACTTTTAGTTACTCAGAGAAAACAAAATCAATAAAAAATGAAAAGAACTAATAGAAAATAAAGAAATCATAATTCTAAATCTCCCTTTCTCTTCTATTGAATCTTCTTGCAAATATGGCTTTGATATTGTTATCTACATGATCTCTTGATGTATTCTTTATGTTTTCCTCATTCCTTGATCAAAATCGTCACCTCTAAATCTTGTTTATGACCTAAAAACTCTTAAAAATTTGGATTCCTTTTGTTTGCCTTCATTTACATCCTTATAGTATAATTTAGGATTTTTAGGATATACACAGTCACTTACACGAACGTGTAGGAGACCGTATATATTTAAAAACACCTGAATTCATGATTTCATACAGGCATAGAGACCTACATGGGCAACATACATGGTCGTGTATCAAAATACATGGGCGTGTAGCTCTACATAATCAGAACTCGAATTCTTCAATCTTCACAAATTTACAGAGACTTTACAATCACTGTACAAGGTCATATAGCTCTTTAGTTGCTTCAAATCTTTGTTCCATGCCATGATTTCATTCGAATTCTTCTCCTTTTTATTATGACCTACAACTACAATTAAAACAAATTAAGTACCAAATTTACAACAAAACTATAGAATATCAAGCAAAATAAATCAAATATGAGTATGTAATCATAGTCAAATATGTATTTATCAAACATCCCCACACTTAAGATTTTTATTGTCCTTAAACAAATCATAATCTAACTTATTAGTCTTAACAACATCTATCCCTTATTAAATTCAACCTGTCCATCCATACTCTAAGTCATTATATCATATTAATCAAATTAACGTACAATTAAAATCAAGTTGTCCTAAAACTAACTTCACCAGTCAATATCTTTAGTAATCAAATTAATAATCTTTTCGAAATAAAAAACACAAATTTTTTACAACCTTACCAAGGTTCCACTCAATGCACTCATATATTTAAAGTGAAAACTATAAGATCTCCTAAATAAATGCATAATAGAACTCTTAACCATAAGCTTGTAATATTATCACATCTCCACCACTTACATGTAAACTAGAAACAAAAATTAAAAAGTCTTTATAAGGGTTTAATCGGGCTTAGGTAAGGTATGATTGAGATAATAAAAGTGTGATAAATTTGGAGGAAATTTACAAAGAAAACATTACAAGAAACTTTATACTTCAATATATATTCTTTGCATTAGAAATCCATCGGTATTATAAATTTTTTCTATGCTCACAATATACTTTTTATTTTTTATATTTTTGAGCATTCATCATGTGCCACAATTAAAGAAATATTTGACCCTTTACAAAATTCAAGTTTCCAACAATAAAGTAATGTAAATAACCTTCAGGGTTCAAATTAATAAAAAGGCTTCAAGAAAAATAAGATAAACGTTAATAATGGGATTATAATCAATGAAAAAGTCTAAGACTCAAAATTGGTTACGCCTAAGAGATAAAATATCTTCAAAGAAATAGGCTTAAACAATTATTGAATCTAAGTGCCTTTATCACTTTAATGCTCTAATTTAACAATTGTGGTCTCAAAATGAATAATAATTGCAAGTGTTAGAATCATTCAACTATGTATGATAACACACACGAAAGAATAATAAAATTTTATGTATTTTTCTTTTAGGCTTAAAAGCTCACACAAAAAATGGTTATATGTGTTTAAATAATATGTAATTTTCATTCAAATTAACTATCTCAATGATTACTATCCATAGGACTTATAAAAGTAAGTTTAGTCTAACTACATCCTTTTGCATATTATTTCAAATTAATAATCAATAACAAAGTAAAGTATTTATGGACAAATTTCAACTAATTCAAGATATCAATTAACAAGATTTAATAACCAAGATTATAAAAAATCTTAAGAAAATTAATATCCCTTTCCCCACACTTAAAATTGTACATTATCCTCAATGTACACAATATAAGCATATCAAAATAAAATGTGAGAAAGTGGAGTTTGGTACTTCTCTGACTAATAAAATTTTTTGATTTCTGAATTTGGGACTATCCATATGAAACTAGATACTAACATACTTGCAAAATATAAAGAAAAGGGATAAAAGAAAAAAGAAAATAAAATAACAAAAATAACTATGAAATATTAACTAATATTAATATTGATGTTTAGATAAGATAAAAATAACAACGGATATAAAATAAAAATAAGAAAAAAATACAAAATTAATAAGAAAAAGAAAAGATAAAAAAGTTAAGTATCTTCCTCAATCATGTTGTGACTTAGGCCTGTCCAACGATAGAGGGTCCTCGGGTCAATGATCCTCAAAAGTTAAAGGAGCTACTGATGAAGTACCCTCACCAAATGATGGAGGCTAAAAATCGATGCCCTGATGGCTCGTTATTAACAATAGTAGATCTTCCATCCATCCAACATAAGTCTCGAGCCTTCCTACCCACTCCACAAGCTTTGACTGTTGTACTCGGAGAGTCTATTGAGTACTCAAAAGCTGTGCCACCCATCTCTCCAATCGAGCTATCTTCAGCTATTCCTGATGTGGTGTCTTCACCCTAGGTGCTATTGTACTATCCTTCTTGCACATTGCGCCTCCTATTTGGGATGGCATTGACTATGGCTATGGCAGCTGCTCTGCTATGGGTGGTTCTTCTCCAACTCCTCCTGATGTTGCTGACTCGCTGGGATACCTAATCAGGCTGTAGATATCCTTTGTAGGTCCCCGTCATCTGCAGACCATGTGCATATGTTTCATGACTTCCAGATTAAGTGCTGCCATGGTGCTAACTTATTGCATCAGGGGTAGTCAATTAAAGGCCCCCATCCTTCGTGTTGGTCTTATCACATAAGGTCCAACACAGATTGTACGAACCTTTCTTTCCTTACTCTAATGCTTAATAAATTGGGAAAAAGCCTGCCTCAGGTGGATCGACGTCCTCTCACTCATACTCTATAAATAATAGATGTCCAAGTTGCCGATGACATCTGACTGTCACCTCGTCCACTCAAGGTGTGACTCAAAACCCCATGTATATAGTGGAGCATTGACTGTCAAAGCACAAGAATACTTGACCTTGTCGATAGATTCTCCGTCATCACTTATGGTGTTCCAGAACTGCCAAGATGGCATCCCGTATGGAAAATCTATCCACAAGGTCAAGTATTCTTGTGTCCCCAAAAATTCTAGATCATATAAGTCTATGGTGATGAAGAAGTCTAAATAACTCATTCGAATAATATCCCCACCAAATAATTGAAATTGGATGGTGTTTGGTCTATCCCAGTCATGCCTTCCCTTCTCCACGAAGAATCTGGAGAGCACCTTGAGTGTCAACTCCTAGTATAAGAGCTCCATGATCTCAAAAAATATATGCCATGCACCTACGTTAATCAAATCCCTTATTCATTGCACTAACCTAACCTACTTTAACGCCTCCCAGTCTATGCTGCATCCCATGACAAATGTCTTATCCCTCAGTAGTTGATATTGCTCTTCATGTGTTGCAACATAACACAACAACATTATAGGTCACTTGGATAGGTGAACTGAGCGAGCCCTTCTTGAGTCTCTTGATGACTCCGCTCCTTACTATCACTTTCATAGTGCTTCCTTTTCACATCATGGTCTCGTCATTGTGCCTGAAACTTTAGAAAAATGTGAGAAATTCACAGAGATTACAATAATACCCTTTTTCCCACACTTAAAAATTTATTATGCTCATTAATTTATTAAATGAAAAAAAGAACTATTAATCGCATAAAATTATGAACAAATAATCTAAAACAACTAAATAAATAAAATAAACATTAAATAATTGGGAAAATTAAATAAAAACTAATAAATAAAAAATTAAAATTAAAATTAAAAATATTGTAATTAACAATTGAAACTAACCTAATTATTTAACTGTAAAATTATCCCTAAAATTGAAATTAAAAACCCTAATTTAGTAATTACACAAATTTAACGAAATTAAACAACCAATTCATGCAAAAATCACAATTGACGTGCAATTAAACATAACCCAACTTTAACTAACGATAAAAACAACCGATTAAACCTAATTTTACGCAAAAATAATACAATATAACAATTAGTGAGCAATAATGGCACAATTTCATAATTCAAGTTGAAATTTCATTCAATTCACATACGATTCATCAAATTGAATCATTAAATCCAATGGGTAATGATAATATTCAACTATTAAACCACAATTAATCATAAAATCATACAAAGTTTCACAAAATCCCAAAATCCTAAAATTGACATTTTTGGGCAAAAAATCCCTAAATATATGCAAAACACTCAATTAATCATGCATACATAAAAAGTGAAAACAACAATAAAACTTAATTGTATGTCACTAATTTGCAACAAAAATGCAAAAATTAGGATAGGGAATTTAGAGGGCGATGATGGAGAGTGATAGGGAAAAAGATAAAGTGAGAAAATGGAAGAGTTAGGGCATTTTTAAGGTGTATCATGGACTTACACAATCTGCAATTAAACATGCGCTTATGTAACTAATCATATAAGTCCACAAATGGTTGCAATTCGATGTAGTTGACTGTGTAGGTCATTGAATTGCATCCATTTATGGACTTACATGGTTAGAGCGTATAACTCTTTGTAAACCTGTGCAACTTGAAAATTAGATGGCAAACTTTAAAAATTTTGCATTTAGAATTATAGCCTTTTAACATGCATACCCTAACATCTTAATTATGCACAATCTCATTAGGATGCTTAATTTTTTAAATCCTAAAACACATTAAAACTTAAATAAATCCTATTCTAACATCAAAATAATAGTAAAATAACATGGAATGTCGAATAAAACTTAAACTAATTCATAGATTTCCTCCCATACAATGTTTGTTTAATATTGTTAGCTTGACGTACCTTTTATGCTTAAGGTGGCTTATATAAGTTAGGTTTTTATAACCTTACCATAGGTTCCGTGACCTGCAAGTAAGCTACTTTATTTTGTTTAGTGCCACGTTTCTCTTTCAGTTTATTACCTTGAACTTGTAAAGGTTCTGAAAGACCTTTAAAAGTGGAGTCCTGCAAAATATCAGACAAATTATAAAATTCACTAGGTGTAATTACATCCATAAATTCAAGGGCATGATTAATGACATTAGAAACTCTAAAAATGACCTCTTCATTCCCTACCCTTAATGTTAACTTACCTTCTTCAACATCTATTATTAACTTAGCAGTCACTAAAAAGGATTAACCGAGGACTAGAGGTACTTCTATATCTTCCTCTATGTCAAGAATCACAAAAATCAGTTGGAAATATAAACTTATCACCCTTAACATGAACATCTTCTATAACCCCTTTATGATACTTTACTGATAAGTTCACCTATTCCTAGTTTCTTAAACAATGAAAAAGACATCATATTAAAATCGACACTTAGGTTGGCTAAAGCCTTTTCTATTTTTAAACTACCAATTTCATAAAGGATAATAAACTCCCGAGATCCATAAGCTTTTCTGGTAGTTTGTTGTTTTGAACTTCTGAGCTTATTTTACTCAACCTAGTAGTCTCCAACTCCTTCAACTTATCCTTGTCTGATAGTAGCTCTTTCAAAAGTTCTATAAGCTTTAGTAGCTGTAAAAGAGCTTTAATAAAAGGTAAGTTAGATTAGAGTTGATTAAATAATTCAAAGAACTTACTGAGCTGTGCTTTCACCTGATCTTTCTTCACTTTAGCAAAATAGGAGATGACAGTTAATATTTCTTAACTTTATTATAAGGGCCTTCATCTTCAGTTATAGATTGATTCTAAATGGTCCTTTTATTCTCTTTTCCTTCTTATTCTAGGAGCTCCTTCTTATTTACCACTACTCATTCCTTAAAATTTGTTTCAGTTGTAATAGATAAACTTCATTGTGGTATTTTCAAAACTAGCTTGGCAATCTGTTTGATTTAAACTTCCAAGTTATGAATAGAAGCCTTTATGTGTTGATGTCTTGCATTAGAATCTAAAACAATTTTCAACATCATCTCTTCCCAACTAGGCTTATGTGGTTAAGGTTCTCATTATTGGAATCCTGGTAGAGGGTTATTCCTTGCTTGGCCTTAATTTCTCCAAGAAAAGTTAGGGTGGTTCTTTCATCTCAGATTGTACGTATTATTATATGGATAATTCACATACTCGGGCTCTAATGCTAGACAAGGTTGTCCTGCATGCTCTAGCCCGCACACCTCGTACTACATAACTTGACCTTGTGGATGCATCGTTAATCTATCGATCTTTTTGCTCAGTGCTTGTACTTGGTTCACCAACTGCACTACTGCATCTACTTCATAAACTTTGGCTCTAGACGAGAACCACTAGTAATTATTTATAGTCATGTCCTCAATAAGGTCTGTTGGGCCCCGATTCTTTTCTTAATAAATAAGCATGTGTTCAGTTCTTTTTGAGGTTGAGTTTGATTAATTTGTTTTGGTTAGGTTT
>JANQBM010000004.1:9043280-9065928 GCA_025594535.1 Erythroxylum domingense | reverse complement strand
CTTCATGGAAGATGTGAATTTTCTTTTTATCTTTCTGATGATATGAAGTATGAGATTTTTGGCCCATAGAGTGGAAATTTATAGTGTGTAGAATTTCTGTTGCTGTTAAGATGTTTTTCGTTATTTTTTTGGACAGTCTCTTTGCAGTGGTTTTTAATGCTCTTAGAGACCAAATTGATTTTTCCATCCTTCAGGAAAGTTGTATAGTTTTCTTTTAAATTTTTATTGATATCAAATTTACAAATTTCAGAGTTCTGAGTAAGAAGTTATGGATGTTTGTTTTTTGACTATCGTTTTGAGGGGCTGGACTCGCGGCTCTTCGCGATCGCGAGTGCTCGCAGTTGCGAGCGCGCGCATCTAGCCCGCGCTGCTCGCGGTTGCGAGACCCTCGCGATCGCGAGCCCACTCCTTCGCTCGTTTCTCACGATCGTACCTTAATACGATCGCGAGTTGCCTCCTTTGTTTCCAAATCGCGAGCATACGCAGCTTTTAGTTCAAAGTTGCGATCGTTCTATGGAACGATCGCAACTTACCCCTCTGTTACTGAATCTTCGGGCTTTTTTAAATTGAAAATTTTCTTTTCTTAAATTAAAAAGGATACAAATTTGTTTTTCTACCAAATTAAATATTCTTGGTTCACTTTTGGACATGAATATATTTTTATAAATAGTGAGAAAATATTTTTACCTTTCCTGTAAATTTAAATTATTTGAAAATCATTATTAGCTATTTTTATTAATTCAATGTTATCTATTAAATTGTGTATTAAATGTTTTTCTAAAATTTTTGTTCTTAAATGATTCTTATAAATGTCTATGCTTATTCTACGATCCCACCACGTATTTTTCCCGGGGCCAACACTTATTGAAATTCCTTATGATCTACCTTTAATTCTGTTTGGTGGTAAGTAAAATGAATTGTTTTTTTGAGGTTCGACCTGGTGGGGAATTCCTCCCTTGGGGGATGTGCGTCTAGATGTTACGTAGGACGTCGGGCACGTGACTCGCCGGGGTGGGGTTCCAGCAAGGTCTTGGGTTGCCTCTAGTGTCTTGTTATTTAGCATACCCCCAGCTGCTACATCAATAGATTGCCTTATACTCTGATTTAGCCCATTGTAAAAAGTTTGGGTTTGTATCCAAATTGGTAGATCATAATCTAGGTATCTGATCAGCATCTCTTTAAAACGCTCCCACGTATCATATAGCAATTCAGAATCAACTTGGGAAGAAAAGGAGATGTCATTCCTCAATTTTGCAATCTTGGTTGTGGGAAGTACTTCAATAAAAACTTCTTCTCCACTTGTTCCTATGTAGTTAGTGATGATCATGACATCGAGTTCAACCATTTTTTGGCCTTTTCCCTTAGT
The DNA here is from genome assembly GCA_025594535.1 of Erythroxylum domingense. Taxonomy (NCBI): domain Eukaryota; kingdom Viridiplantae; phylum Streptophyta; class Magnoliopsida; order Malpighiales; family Erythroxylaceae; genus Erythroxylum; species Erythroxylum domingense. The sequence continues at coordinate 9,064,562 of JANQBM010000004.1, read as the reverse complement.
TTTAAATGTATCACATTAACTCCATTAATTTTAAATGTATCACAAAATTTTTCCTTTTCCCTTAGTTTTAAATGTATCACATTAACTCCATTAATTTTAAATGTCTCACAAATCTCTAAAAATTTTGAGATGTGTGCATTCGGGTCTTCATCTCTAAGTTCATCAAATTGAACGGACTGTTACACCATTTGCATAATACTCAGATTTATCTCGAAATTGTTGGCACTTACAATCGGTCTCACTATGTTGGACTTCGCTCCAGTAATATCTGGTCTAGCATAGTCAGACATGTTCCTTGGTTGGTCCTTCATTGTTCTTGATTCTTCATTATCTAGATGACCTCCTAAGTTTTCTATTTAATGATTTAGCTCAAACTCTTTCAGTTGTGTCTTCTGAAGATTTATGCATGTTGTTCTCTCAATTTCTGGATCTTCATCAACTAAGTTCATAGTATTACTCCAAGTTAAGGATGACAATCTTGACCCAACCCGACCTAACTTTAGCCTGAGTTGGCCTGGCCACGAGTTGGGAATGTGCAACGACATTGTTTTGTCAAATTATTTTAAAAAAAAGATAGAAGAGCTGGTCAGCCTATGGTCGGGTCGAGCCATAGACTACCCAGCTAGTGGGTCGAGTAGGGTTAGGCCTGGCCAGGCACTGCTCGAGCCTAACTCGGCCCATTTCCATCCCTACTCTAGGTCATTAACTGATCAAGAGTCAAGATCTATAAGAGAAAAAAATAACAAATTAATCAAATAAAATAAAAATAAAATAAAAATTGTTAGACTAATAAACTTTACGCTTTCCTAATATTATAGTCCCTGCAAACAGCATAAAAAACTTGATTGACTTAGTTAGGTCAATATTTAAATTTACTGCAAGTGTACGACATAGCTGTAGCTAGTACAAGCAAGTATAGGTCGATTCCTCGAAGACTGGAATTACTAGTAGTTACCTTTTTTCTATTATCTAACCTATGAATTATATTTTTTAAATACAATTAAACTAAACAAACTAACTAAAATAATTCTAAACAAAAGATAGAGGAAATTCCTTAGAAAAATCAATATCAAATAATAGTGTCTACGTGATGAAAGCCTAAGAATCATTAAATATTAACCCTTTATCATACAATTATATTATTGATTATTGGACTGTGGAAGTTTCTATCTTATGTTAATATCTTTCTTAAGACTATTAACAGCTAATCCATCAGTTGATTAACAAAACTCTTTCTAGTTAAAATCCCTAGGGTTGCATTATCGATTTATAAATTACACTATTAGGTTTGACCCTAATAAAGAGAATTTATGTCGGTCTATCTCTAAGTTGGCATGCAACTCCTTCTAATTATGGTAGATCCATTCAAACAACAAAATTTCTCAATCTTAATTATATGAAATCAAATTAATCACTAATATTTAATGTATATTAGAACAAGAATAAAATGCATAATTGAATCACAATAAATCAATCAATATAATTGTATTAAATAAAATGTTAAAACATATTGTTATCATAATCTAGGGTTCATCACATCTAGACATTGAATACATTTGGTTACTCATAGAAAATGAAATCAATAACAATCATGCAGAAGACTAATATAAAATAAAGAAATTATAATTCTAAGTCTTCCTTTCTCTTCTATTGAATCTTCTTACAAGTATGGATTTGATGTTGTTATATATTGAATCTCTTGACGCATTCTTTGTGTTTTCCTCGTCCCTTGATCAAAATCATCACCTCTGGATGATGCTTACAACCTAAAAACTCTTAAAAATTTAACTTCCCTCTGTTTGCCTCCACTCACATCCTTTTAAGTAAAATTTAAGATTTTAGGGATTTACACAATCACTTACATGGGCGCGTAAGAGATTGTGTACATTCAAAAACACCTAAATTTACGATTTCCTATAGGCATAAAGACTTACACGAGTAACATGCATAGTCATGTATATCAACATACACGAGCTTGTAGTTCTAAATGATCTAAACTTAAATTCTTCAATCTTTACACGTTTATAGAGACTTACACAGTCATCGTCTATAGTCGTATAGGTTCTTAGTTGCTTCAAATATTCGTTCCATGCCATGACTTCATACAAATTCTTCTCTTTTTGTCCATGAAGGCAATTATGACCTATAAATACACTTAGAGCAAATTAAGTACTAAATATACAATAAAGTTATAAAATATCAAGCAAAATACATCAAACATGGGTATGTAATTATAATCAAATATGCATTTATCAAATGTCAATTCTTAAGTTGATCACATAATGGTCTTTGATAAAATGATCAACTTCAAATTTCATTTCTCTAGCATAAGCTTGAGGTAATTTTAAGCTCCTTTCTTGTTAATTTCTAAGATTCTTTTTAGATTTTGACATTTTTATTTGGAATAAGCAACCGTTCCTTTTTTCTTATGAAATAGTTTCATCAGTTCTTTCTTAATCATATCCAAATAAGTGAGAATGGGTTCACATGTACCTTTCTTCAGGCATACAATGAAGCTTTCAACTATCTTATTGGGGAATATATCATACTTAAACCTTCTATCAAATGCATATTTACACCACCTCTTTTCTAATAACATCTTTAAACAACCATGAACATATTTCTTCAATAATTCAAGCTTCTTCATTTATCTTTCTTCCTCCATATTTGTACATTCAATTACTACATAGTATATCTGATCCTTTATGGTTTTGTTCACTTTGTTGTATTGTCTTATGATATTTGTCCACAAATGCCTAAAGCAATATCTTTGACCATAATGATACAACTAATTTTCAAATATTTGTTTGAATTCCCCATAATAATTAAAAGAACTTACTAGATTGCTTAAGTATTTATATAATATATAGACTTAGTAAAGCATGGTGCAAGTATTAATAATTCTGACACTTGTATGTTCAACATGAAGACCCCTTTTGATTGTCACCTATGTCATAAAGAAGACATTTAAGGAATCATTTCCATGTCTTTATGCTTTATACTCTAATAACTATACAAACTTGTGAATACAAATTATCATTAAGATCTTTACTAATTGTTATTAGAAGTTGCCCTTTATGTCTATTTTTCAAATAACAATTATTAATGCATATTATTGGCATACATACATATATAAATCCTTTCTTAATTAACTTTAGGCAAATATAATGATGATAAAAAATTCCATTAGCTGTAGGCACAGAAAAAATAGCCCAACCCAGCTTAGTTAGGCTTATTGTCAATATGTTTGGCCTGAAACAATCAAATTTAAGGCTAGGCTTGAGCTTTATATCCAAATTTAAGATTTATGCAAACTTAGACTTTTTAATTTAGGATATAAACTAAGTTCAAGTTTAGGTTCGGGTTCTATGGCTTGATCTAGCTTGAAGCCTAAACTTCTCTTATAAATTTCTCTTATAATATAATATAATATAATATAATTTTGTGTACGAAAAATCATAAAATGCAACCAAGCTAACCCTACCTCTCTTTGTGTAATGCCTCAACATATGCCCTGGAAGTATTATAGCATGTCTAAGGTGTATTAAGAAGTGAACATAATGAATTAAGTGCATCTTAGTAAGAGACATTATGGTACTTAATGTAAAAGACATGAGTTAATGGGTAATTTGTTAGTTTTAGCATGGACATATATACTTAGATGCGAAATATGAAAGGGAATTTTTGATATGTTGCTTGCATTTATGAATGTGATGTGCGGGAAATTTGTAAAAGAAGTATCCCATTTTCCTATGGAATTTTGTTGGTTAACTTGGATGTGTTTTTGTGTTGCTCTTGCATGATAAGACTGTTATTAGTTGATTTAAGATGTGTACCTCGTTGAATGGATAGGTTCCACTAAACATATTTCTGATTTCTGTAATTTGGCCATATATTGGCCTATATACCTCTAAATTGGATAATTCCAATTAGAAATTAATCTCGAGACATAGATCTAAAACCAGGTAGATCACAATAACTTTTTTTGGAGTGTCTTTCCTGGTCTCTATGGACCCATTATTATATCTACAAACAACTGTGAGCATTATGATCACACTTCTTTTATCACTCTTAGTTTATCATGAGCAATGCATAAGATATTTGGTTTAATAAGATCATCTGATTTAAAAGCCAGTAACCTTAGTAGAACCAGTTCTGTTAATATTGATCAGTTGGTCAGTACATTCTCTTTTGATCCTAGCCTAATAGCATTTACGCAAGTTTCCTGTGATTCTTCCTGGAGTGGCAAGTAAGCATCCTGATCTTGAATCAATTAGTAATGTTCTCTTGAAATTGATCCATAACGTCTGATACCTATTGGAATTTGATTGATTCTTGGTGGAGCTTATTTCTTAATCTGGTTGTGTGATACATCTCATCTTATATTATGTCCGTTTAGTTATATGCTTTTTTTTTCTTTCTGTAGGTTTTAGTCTAATAAGAGCATAAGAGGTGGAGACCCATAGGAGTCCTTAATTTGATTCTCTAATTTATTGGTTTCATAGGGGATTATGTTATTATTGTTAGATTTGATTTATATGTGATTCTCCTGCAGTATGTATCTGGTTGATCAGCAGGTCAGACTTTTCTTTTTTTGTATTATTATTATTATTCTTATTAATTTATTATTGTTATTGTTATTATTATTATTATTATTATTATTATTATTATTATTATTATTATTATTATTTTCTTAATATTTTTATTCCTATTTGTCTTATTATTATTATTAGTATTAGTATTCTTATTATGTCTTCTAAACTTGCATCATATACTTGATTTTTTAAACTCTTCATGTCACATTTGTCTGTAGGTCTACCGAAAATAACCTTTCTACTTTGTAGGGGTAAGGCTGCGTACTATCAGACCTCCCCAGACCTCGCATTGGTGTGGGATTCAACTGAGTATGATGATGATGATGATGATGAAATAGATCTAAAACTTTCATGAAGGAACTGAAGTTTTATTGTTCCTATAAGATTTTTGAATTCTAGCTTTAAGTTGAGTTATGGTTGTTGTCTTTGTTTTCGAACAATCTGTAGTGTTTTGGGTATAAATCCCGAAATAATTAACCAAATTGTATGAAATTTATTACATTAGAAAATTAAGACATAGGGGAATGAAATTATTTGAAAATATTGTAGGATAATGTGGGAAGTAAGGGAAGAAGGACCAATATCTAAATTTTATAAAGTTAACACATGGACCATTTGGATTAAGGCATGTGTGGCCAATAATAATTAAGTATGTGTGTCCAATAGGATTTAAGCATATATGTAAGTTTTGAAAGTTCTAGAAAGGGGATATGGAGAGGGGAGATACACGACATTTTGTGGGTTCTAAGTTTAGATTTTTCTCCTCTCTATTTCATTTTCTTCATCCCATCATTTTTCGTGTAAGAAATCAAGCCTTTCTACTTTGTCTGTAGGTCTACCGAAAATAACCTTTCTACTTTGTAGGGATAAGGCTGCGTACTATCAGACCTCCCCAGACCCCGCATTGGTGTGGGATTCAACTGAGTATGATGATGATGATGATGATGAAATAGATCTAAAACTTTCATGAAGGAACTGAAGTTTTATTGTTCCTATAAGATTTTTGAATTCTAGCTTTAAGTTGAGTTATGGTTGTTGTCTTTGTTTTCGAACAATCTGTAGTGTTTTGGGTATAAATCCCGAAATAATTAACCAAATTGTATGAAATTTATTACATTAGAAAATTAAGACATAGGGGAATGAAATTATTTGAAAATATTGTAGGATAATGTGGGAAGTAAGGGAAGAAGGACCAATATCTAAATTTTATAAAGTTAACACATGGACCATTTGGATTAAGGCATGTGTGGCCAATAATAATTAAGTATGTGTGTCCAATAGGATTTAAGCATATATGTAAGTTTTGAAAGTTCTAGAAAGGGGATATGGAGAGGGGAGATACACGACATTTTGTGGGTTCTAAGTTTAGATTTTTCTCCTCTCTATTTCATTTCTTCATCTCATCATTTTTCGTGTAAGAAATCAAGCCAGTCTTAGGTGGAAATCAAGGTAAAAGATAGGGATTTTCTCTTCACATTTATCTCTTCTTACTTTGCTTATGAAGGAATGAAATTATAAGGATGGAAGTGGGATTAAGAGGTATATTTTTGGTGTTTTTAGTTGGTGAGTCAAGCAAAGACGAAGAGGAAAGGAAGGAAAGGCAATAGAAGACCTACTTTGTCAATTTTCAAGTTTGGGACTTCACTTAGTTGATTTCTGTATTTGTGTATAATTTAATGGATATAAAGATTCATTTTGATGTGGAATTGTTACTGGGATGTTGCTTTGGTGTTTTTTTTTTGTGTTACTTTGTATGAACTTGGTTGTATATGACAAGAGAGTATAGTGTAGTGGAATTCTATCTAGGGTTTGTTTGAGTCAGTCACATTGTTTGAGTCATAAATCAGCCTAAAGACTTCCAAATTGTGTGATTTTAGTTTTATATGAAACCTAAGACATAGATCTAGATATCTATAGACGGGACTCTAACTTAATTTTGACTCTATGACCTTGGAAATTGGGATCAAAAAAGGTGACCTGATGTTGCTCCTATTTTGGAGCAGCTTGTGATATTTTACTTATCTCTCATGATTTAGAAGTCCAAATGGTCTGATTGTTAGTGCTCTAGAAATTATAGACATAAGAAAAAAATGTCTAGAAGACCTAGAAATCTATTTCTAACTTTTTCTATATTCATATTAAGGAACAAGTAGTGGTATGAATGGAGAGAGTGTCTATCATGACTGTGGCATTATTTTTGTTTCCGATTTTTACCGAATCTTATCTGAATATTTTTGAATGTATATAAGACCTTACAAACACCTCCAATAAATGAAATAGGACTTAGCATGTGTGAATTGGGTGATTGAACATTGGAATTTAAGATTAAGCTTAATGCATTCCAAAGCAAAGTTACTTGTACATAAATGATTGGTATGCATATTTATTGCTCATATATGTATAGTATGATTATAAAAGTGCGATTTTGACACCCTCCTAATGGTGGTAAGCCATGAATTGCATGTATGAAGGCAAATATAAATTCTATGACTTGAAATGTAGATTAGATTATTTGTCAATATATGAATTGTGAAATTGACAAATGGTTAAAGGAAATGTTACAATGCTTACTCTATTGTCTTGGTTGTGGATAGATAGGTAAGCCTATAGGGTTACAGTGCAGTTGCTACAGTTTGATACCACCGGTGTCCACAATTCAACACCTTCGGGTATCCACAGTTTGATACCTTCTGATATCCACAGTTCGATACCTTCAAGTATCCACAGTTCGATATCTTCGAATATCCACAGCATCTGTTATCCACACCTACAGAAAATGTACAGGCTTAACACAAAATGGAAACTTAATAGTTATAAATAAGAAACACAGTATGACAACATGAATAATTGGTATTGATGAGCATTTATATTGATTATAATAATGAATTGTGATGGTGTGCATTTATATAGATAATTTGTATCATATCAATATCTGACTTATAAATGCGCATTTTCGGCATATGGATAATATGTTGAAGCATCTTTGCACTATTTACTTTTCTTAAGTATGCCATCATTGTTTACATGAGCATTGAATAATATCAATGTTTAGTTCATAAAGGTGAATTTATGGTATATGAGTTGTGATATTTCTGAATGTGTGTTATTAGCGGATGACTATTGTGAGTGGTCATCCAAACTAAGTGTTTTCCCCACTAAGCTTTTAAGCTTAGCACGGGTGTTAATCCGTGTAGGTCCAAGTCATAGGAGTGAGGTACAGGGAACATCTGCAGGGGTCAAGGCCAACGGATAGAAGAAAAAAAGTTCTCTTAGAATATGTTTTTAGTTACAGATGATTACACATATAATGAAGAAAGGGGATTGTATGTTTTCTTTTAGATTACCATGTAAGTGTAAAGATGTATTACTACTATTAAATGATAATGTTACGCATTGGGGAGTTTTGTAATGTGTATATGTATAACATTGAATAGAATTATATACCTGGAATGTGTGTACAAGAATTTGGTTGTTATGTGTGTAAATGGTTGTAGGTTCCGTAAAGGGGGTGTTACACTCTCTTCTCTCAATCTCTATGGTCTCATCTCTCAGTCACATTCTCTCATTCTCATTGTTTTGTTTGATCTGTGCACTTTAACTTACTATATACCTAATATCTCCTAAGTGAGCTACATAGTTGCATCTCATCATTTAAGTTGTTATTAAGGTCATCATAGGTCATTATTTATTGATGTTGTGAATCTCCTTTCGATTACTTCCTTCACATGAGAATTTCTTTCTTTCTTTCTTTTTCTATCTTTGTGTCATGTACTTACATTGAAATGTAATTGTCAATTCTAGGACTATTAATTTCCTCAGTGCTTATTCTATTATCAATAAAGAAACTTGAAAATTATGTTTATTTAAAGACATCCTTGAATAATGATTTCTTTTTCATAGTTTTTCAAATTTTGTTTTTTAGGCATTTAACTTTCTTTTGGAAGTCATTAGCAAGTGTAAATGTTTCCTACATAACATCTTTTGTATATTGGTTTTTGTGTATTATTCATGCTTTATGTATGAGCTTATAATCATCGAAAGATTAAAGGATGAAATTTTAATTGTTTTGATATTATTTCCTTAATTAAGATTCAATTTTGTTTAAGAGAATGATTGTTCTGTCATAATATTTAGCTTACTAAAGGATCAATTGTTATTTATATTTTAGGTCTAGTTTCTTACATTTATACTGATTTCATGTTTTATTTCACTTTTTTTCTTCTTATAAAAGTAGGTATACAATATAATGTATAACTTAGGAAGCTAGTTTGATGTTAGACATTTATGTTCTTTTCTTGAACTTCAATCAACAAATGTAGTATTCATTTAATGCTCTTCAATGTCTAAGTAGTAGGGATCAAATTCTCATTTATGTTAAGGATCTTAAATGCTAAGTCTTTTAAATCATATATTTGGTTGATATTTATTATGTTACTCAGTAACAAGTCTAGACATTATTTAATGTTGGTTAGTAATTTAAGCAACCCCATCTAATCACACAAAATCCATTACTATTGTGATACAATAGTAACCCACTTAATATGTTCTCTTTTTATTTATTTATTTTATTCATCTAAATATATGAAACATAGGTTTTGGGCCATCTTATTATATGAATCAAAGAAAAGGAACTCATTTGATGAAGAAAAAATATTATTGTCTTTATTTCATTGTGAAATTTAAAGAGTTTGTTTATGATAAGATTAGACTATTTCTATGTTCAAAACTCCATTTATAGAAACTATAGATCTTAACTAAATGTTTATAGCCTATATCATAACCTCTTTTTATATTATGTCAATTATGTTTATGCTCAGATTGGTTTCATGATTGTCCTATTTATAATTATTTTAGATGGAAGAGGCTAATTCTTTAATAACACAAACCAAAACAATGGAGAGTTCCAATCTAGTACTTAGTTATATACCAAGTGAAGAAACAATTCATATAGAAGGAACCACGTCTTTGAAGATAAAAGTTATTGTTTGGAATTAATTCATAAAGACTAAACAAGTGATAGAGTTGATAAGGTGAGTCCAAGTATTGTCTTAAAATTTTGACTGGAGGTTAAAAGTGAAACATCTCATTTGAAAAGGCATATGGATTCTTGTAAAAAAAAAAGTATTAGGAGGTTAAAAATTTTCTATTCCAAGTCTAATGGAAAGGAAAAAATGAAATGACTTCTACAACCTATGACCTTGAAAAATCAAGACTTGAAGATGTTTGTAACCTTACTTCACCTCACTTTTAAAATACCAACTTAGAATACTATCAAAGAGGACATCTTAAAGATTTATGAAAAACTGAAGAATTTGACATTGAATATGTTATCAATTAATCATGGATAAGATGTCACTACATCATAGATGTGGAACATTGGCAATAAAAAAGGATTATATGGTAGTGACAACATATTACATCGATAACGATTGGATTTTATATATTTGAATCTTGAGATAAAAAATATTCTTTAATTTTTTTAACATTTGTCCTTTAATTATGTTATAATTGATAGTTAATTATGTTCTTAAATGGTAGGTTTATTTATGTTCTAACACCACATACAAGTGAGAGCTTAACAATTGTATTATTCGATTGCTTGATTAATTAGAACATCACCACAACACTCTCAACCATAACTTTGGATAGTTGTAGCATGAGTAGTATTATTATGCCAAAATTAAGACCAATTTGTGTGTAGGGAGCTTACTAATATATAGGAGGTTCTTCCATATGCTTTACGTTATGCATATAGTGAATAGGATGGTCAAAGATGACATAGAGATAACTAAAGAAGGGGACAAGCAATCTAGAATAGCATAATATATTAGAGTGCAAAATAACTTGAAAATTTTAAAGAAATTGTAAGATAACTACATATTTCATACACTTAGAAGTTGGTTCTAGATTGCACAATAAGATGTAATTCCACATTCAAGATGTTAGAGTTGTCAGTTATATGTCAAGAATGAGAGATTACAAACAAGAAGAACTTATCATTAGAGCTTTTGACAGTGAAGAGGGAAAGTAACTATAGGATTTACGAAGCTATATGTTATCTATGTTAAAGTACAATTTGGGTAGTGCTTTCATAATCAATTATCTACAAGATACTTTTGATTATATATATACTTGATAATGAAATTACTACCTAGATACTTGTAGAAAAGGTTTCTTGGCTGGTTGTAGGCTTATGATACGTGTTGATGATTATCACTTGAAGGGTAAGCATGGAGGGCAATTGCTTCTGGCCATTAAATTAGACGTAAATAAAAATATGTCTCTGATAGTATAGGATGGGGTTAGAATTGACAATTAAGTATTATGGAAAAGATTTCTTGAATGTTTATAAGAAGATATTAGACATTATTATGATCAAAATTACATTTTCATTTTCAATCGGTAAAAGGTAAAATTATGTTATTGGTTTTTCTTTTTATCTTATAAACATTCATTTATAGTTATAGAAATTTACCAAGTGCATTAACATACATTGTGGATTAATTGAAATAGATTTGGAACATATGTTCAATATTGATATGGTTGGTGTTGAAAATAGATATTGTGTAAGCCATATCTATGCTAACCTTCAAGTCAAATTTAAGACGACAAAGGTTATAAAGAATATAGTGTAGAGTGCAGCTAGAGCATATACCTTTAGTGAATTAAAAATGTATATAATTGTTTAATTTAAATGGACTTGAACTTCAATGTATGTAGTTATTTAAGTCATGATGGACTTCTCCCTTAAACAGGTACATGAGGCGATTAAAAGGTGTTGGAAAGTTAATTTATTACAAATTGAATAAGATACCAACCCACAAGTGGTGCAGAGACACTCATAGTGTAGAGCTAAAATGTGACATGTTGTTAAACAATCAATGTGAAAGTTCAATGCTTACATCAAAAAGATGGGGACAATCTAATTATCACAATGCCTTAGATGATTAGAAGAGTAATGATGAAGAGATTTAATAAGAAAAAGGAGGGGATGGAGAAAGTTAATGGATCCATTTGTTCTAGGATTCAAAAAACCTTAGAAAAGTTTAAACAACTTTCAAGTAATTAGATGTCATAATTTAATGGTGGGAGATTCTTTAAAATGAAGCATATGAATTTTGACCAACATATTGTTTATTTGGGAAATAAGACTTGTACATCCAAAAGGTGGGGTTTAATTAGAATTCCTTATCAACATGTTTATGCCACAATCAGATACAATGGCTTCAAACCAGAAGCTTATATGGCCTTAATGTATAGTAAAGAAAAATTTAAAGCCGCTCGCACATATCGTATTTTTCCAATTCTTGGTAATAATTTGTGGCCATCCTCGACCAAGTATCATAGTTCTAAAATCCTTTCACCATAATACATGAAAAGGGATGAAAGACAAAAAAATACAAGGAGCAAGGGGATAGGAAAGGAACATAACCCATATAAAGCTACTCGAAAAGGACTTCAAAAGTTGTGTAAAATATGTAAGCAATATAGTTCACAATGTAAGAACATGTTCCAATATTCTTTATTGGTTTCCTTGACTTCTGGGTGGAGTGTCTTCCAGAACCAAGTTATTCAATATCTAGTTTGATAGGACTAGGGTCTATCAAATTAAACCATATGCTCCACCACTTATGTTATGACAGTTAAACTAGCCAATAGGCATAAGAACTAACACATTCGATGAAGAGAAGAAGAAGAAACTTTTTTATGGTGCATATTAAGACTAACTATTTATATATATGGAGCTCATTTTTACTAGTAAATTTTGCTTATGATGTTTTCTCTAATTATCTATTTTGTATATAGATCTTATTGTTTATGCTTTAAACAATGTATATTTATATATATTTTTATTGGATGGAAATTATAATTATTGTTCTAGCTTATTTTGTTAATGTTGCTAGTTTAGGTTATCAGCATCGTAAAGAAAACTAATAATAGACAATTTGTAATTGTTTCTTGTTCCTTATAAGTGTATTACTTGTCCAACTTGTTAATGATTTATGCATTATTTGCGATCTTAATTCATATATACTTGTGGGTGTTTATCCACACTTGGTGATAGAGATATTATTTTGTATTACTTCGCTTTTAGATTTTTGTTGCAAGTTAGTAATTGAAGTGTTAGTGAATTGGTATAATGTTTATTATGCCATTATGTAGACATAAATAATGAAGCAACATAGTGACTAAAATTAAGATAATGATACCTATATTTCTCTAAAAAAAAGAAGATAACTATACCCAATAAGATGATTTATAGGAACAAAAATTAGTGTTTATTGAAGGAGAAAGTATGTTTACATGTTGAGTGAAAGCATTGATCTTTATGTTCTACTATCTGCATATGTTTATTAAATCCTACCTTTAGCTTTTCCCTTATTTGTAAGCAGCCATTGAACTCCAATATTAATAACACAAACAAAAGAAACATTAAATAAATGAACTAATAAAACATATTGAAATAGTTGTTGAAAGAAACACAAAAATTACACAACAAAATTTAAGGTCTTAACATTTCGTAGTTCAAAAAAGAAATATATAAGCCAGTTGCAAAGGAAGGGGGTGAGAAGTAGAAGTCAATGACAAAAACTTAGTCTTTATTGTTAATTGACTTTTGTTACATACAGAATAAATAATTGCAGTAAAGATATACAATGAACATAATTGAGTTTAGTTAATCAAATTTCCTGTTTGATTTCTATTAGGAGAAGAAACCATATGGAATAAGGCTACTAAGCTTAAAGCTAACACTGCTGAAAATGAATAAGTGAGAATATTGTTTGCAACGTTACACTAGTTATGTTTATTAGGTTTCGAATGTTGTTATAAAGACTTTAAGCTCTTAAATGATGTGATTTTTCATTGTAATTGATTAAGGTGAAACAAGATCGACATCTGAAAAGGAAGATGCAGAGAAGGAAGATGTCAATGTAAAAAAGGGAAAAGCATAAGAAGAAGAGTATGATGCTTTAGATATATGCCATTTTTACTGTAATGACTGCATTCTAGTATTGTAAATTTTGGATCTTTAGTTAGTGAAATCTTTTAAAGCTTGGTTTTGGCATCTTTTCAGTAGATAGATCATAAGTAAACTCTTTGAAAATGCTTAGAGCTATGTAGTCTCTCTACTTATAAACAATCATTACATGATCAATGTACTAAAGGGTTTTAATTTGTTACAAGGAATAAAATCATTAGCAGTAATCTACTTCTCCTTTATCTTCATTTTTTAGCTATAATTTTCTATACATATGAGAAGTTGTACTAACCAACTAGGTCCATTGCTCCTTTAACATTGCTTCTATGATAGGTTTTGGACTAAAATTGAAATACTATAATGCGTTTAGCACCAATTTACAACTAAATGTGGATAAGTAGCTGTAACGTCCCAATATTTCATGTTGGAGGCTAGGACCCCGTAATAATGTATATTGAGCACTTAGAAGTGCATTTCATGCATCATTTGGCATATTTCAATATGCGAATTGTGTTTAAATTCATGAAATAATTGTATATGCATTCATTGACATTTTCCAGGTATAATTGAGTTATAAATGCGATTAAAATGTGAATTGTGGTTTATATGTGTTGAAAATTGATTTAAAGACTATTAATATTATTTCAAAATTTTTGGTGAAATTTAGAGAATTTCCAAATTTTTGGAGTATTTTTGGATGAGAAAAATATGGAAATAAGACATAAATGGACCAATGATATTGTGACATGTGGTAGTCTTATTTGGGTGACAAATGTATTCCACGCAATAGTGATATGTAGAGAGGTTTGATTAAGACACATGGTTATGTTTATGATAAAAACAATTACTGTAGATGTTCTTCACCACCGAAAACACTATTTACCAAATTCCCTTCTTGTATTATTCAACACCGAAATATTAGTTGTGTATTTTGTATCTTTGATTAACCCTCACTGTTGAAAGCTTTGATGAATCAAGTAAGTGATTTTTTATGATGTTTTGTGTAAATGAATACATGCATGTGTGGTTTAAGAAGTGTAGTTTCGGTGAATACACTTGATGAATGAGTTAGATGGAAGATTTGTGAATAGAAAGTGTGTAGAAAGTAAATAGGTTTGTAAAAATCTAAGTTTAATGAGAGTTGGTGAATTAGAAAATTACAGACAACTTATGGATGTATACAGGGTATTTATGCTCTGTTTTGTTTTGGAGAAAAATGCAGAAAATGGAAACATGTGTGAGTGAGGATTGGATTTTTGATGTTTATGCTGAATCCTGGATTTTTGATTTGTTGTGTCATGCTAAACTAAAAGGGGAGTAGAAAAGATGATTTATATGTTAGTTGAATAACATAGGAGAGTTAAAATGATAAAAGAAGAAGAGAAGAAGTACTGCAAAATATGGAAAATGATGAGTCCACGATTGTGCATTTGAAGGTTTTCTGAAATTGAACATACTTCACTCTTTTTATTATAACTTCTTCTCCTGACCTCCAAATGTCATGAGACTTGAACCAATAGATTCCTAACACATTTTTCTTCCTCTTCATGAAAATTTATGAACATTGGAATTCATTCAGAAAATATTGAGTGATAAATTTATGATGAACTGGTGAGTGTTCTGGAATATTGATAACTGGAATGATTTCACTAATTATGCTTCGATATTTTGGCTATATTTTGATCTATAGATTTCCAAATGAGTTGATTCTTGATTCAGATTAAAATAGAGAAATATGGTACATTTTCTATGAAGGAATTGAATTTGAAATATGTTTTTAAGAGTCTTGAAATTTGGCTTGAAGTTGAGAGTTGTGTTCTGTTGAAGTATAAGAAACAGTATAGAGTATTTTGATTATAACTTGCATGATATTGAACCAAAATGTCTTAATTTGATGTCATTAGAAACTTACGATATAGAGGAACTTTTGATTAGAATAAAGTGTTGCCTAAAAACATCTAATTGTAGGTCAAAAAAGGCAAGAAAGAAGGAAGAAAAAGAAGGAAGAAAACACAACAAGTCACGATCGTGCATTGGAACAATCGCAACTCTATTGAAGCATAAAGGAAGTCGCGATCATGCCTCAGTATGATCACGACTATGCTGATGAAGGAAGAAAGTCATGATTGTGCTCAAGCACGATCGTGACCCAAGAAGCTTTATAAAAGATTCATATTTTTTGATATTTTCAACCTAATTCAAGTATGAATGTTACCATATGAAGTACGTAGGTTTAAATTAGCTCTTAAATGAATTTAATTGATGTTGAATGAAGGGATTAAAGTGAATAAAAGGTTATTAAGGATTAAAAGAATGTTTGGAAGGTGTTGAAAGTGAATATAAAGAGTATTAAAGAAATATACCTGAGAAATTGTCATTGAACATGCATGTTATATGATCATTCATAAATGTATTTATGACTGATAATGCACATAAGTGACATATAAATGTATTTGATTGTATATAGAAGAGCAAGTAGAGCGACCACTTCCAAATATTATTGGAACTTTAAGGCATTAAACAAAAAGGGAGCAATTGTGAGTAACCTAAATAGTCTCACTCAATTAATTGTTTATTTTGATTATGCTTTAATTATCTTAAGAATGTATGATTGATTATACTGATTCCGGACATGAAGGTCTGAAGATTCTGATTTGATGAATATGTTATTGAAGTGCTCCATGTATGTGAATGTAACGAAATAAATGTGGTCAACAATTTTTTTGAATGTCGGACTTAGGTTCGATGATAAATGTGATCTGAATGTGAATGTTAAATCATGGGATTGACTGAGAATATGAGAATGTGAACATCCATTACATGAATGCATGCAAAATAAAGATAGTTGTGACTAGAGTCGCTAGTATAAAGAGCTTAAAGCTCGAATTATGATCAGAGCCTCGGACTCAATTGTGAATGTACCCGGTATCCACTAAGGGATATGGGACATTATTTGATATAGCTCGATATCCATTAAGGGATATGGGCTAGTAAAAAGAGAACTCAGTCACAACGACAATAATAATGAATGTGATTCTCACGAACATTGCATATACATTTTAATACGTACATTTGACAGATTAAATTGTATTGTTGCCTTGTATTGAATGTGAATGTGAAATGTGATGCTTTATGCATATGCAAAGATGTGAATTGTATCTTACGTGTATTGATGTGATGTATGAATTAAGTGAACCATCGATTATGGTTACCTCATTGAGTTCACAAAACTCACCCAAAATTGCACGTTGACATTTCAGGACCAAAAGAGGACATTAGCTACTGAGAGACCCTACAAGAAGCATAATTTTTGTACTTTTGTGAAGAAGAAATAGCTCAAAGGTCGGTCAGTTGGGGACAAAAGATTAGTTTTTTTTCATTTGTGGTTTAGTTTCTCATTTATGTAGCATATTTTGTAAACTGAATTGTGAGTTTTGATAGGATGGCAATGTATCCATACGAAATGCTACATTGTAAATAATGGTTTATGGTATGAAATGAGCAAACTTTGAATTTTAGATAATGTGCTACTTTTGATTTTACTTATGATGCCATTTTAGAAAGTGAAGGTGAGATAGTTAACACGCCACTTCTGTCAGGCATGTGCATGCGCATGTGTCAGATGGGAGTGGGGTGTTACAGTAACCATACTTTAATGAGGTAAAAAAAATGGAAATGATTCCAAGGGCATTATATGTGAAATGCATGTCTGTCGTCTATGTCTCCACTACCTGCATCTCTACCACCTGCGTTTATATCGCTTCCTCCATCGTCCCTCACTACAACCTAGAGCCTTTTAAGGATTGTGGACATAATAAAGGTTTAAGGGAACTGGGGCAAAACTTAGGTTTAGTTTTGATAGTTGGGGTGGGTTGAGTTGGTCCAATTTTAGGGTCAAATTGTTCCACAATAACGAATTCTGATTGGTCTATGTGGAGCAATCTTACTATGTCAGAACTTTTGTTATTTCTTTTAATGGTAGTCAACTCTAGCGGGGTTTTTTCAAAATTTCCCTAAGTACAAAGGGTATTCTTATCTTTTACCCCAAAATGCAAATTTTCCACTAACATATAGGTTAATTTTTGGGAGATCATGTCATATACCAATAGAACTTGAGCATAAAGTTTTTAGGCTAGAAAATTTATTTTCTATAGTTTAGACCATACTGGTGAAAAACATATGCTCTAGATGAATGAACATGATGAGTGGTGCACTATAGCATATGGGAATTTGAGGATATATAAGGAGAAGTTAAAAGAATGGCATGACCAAAATATAAAGCATACACAAGAGTTTAGACCATAAGATCAAGTCTTGCTCAACAATTTCTGACTTTGTTTATTTCCAATTAAGTTTAAATCTAGATGGTCAGGACCCTTTATTATTAATCAAGTGTTTCCTTATCTTATTGTAGAAATCATACACCATGGTAAAGTTAGACTCAAAATTAATGGATACAAACTAAAGTTATACTTAGAAAGAGAATTCCATAAGTATAAGCAAGATATCTATCTCTGTGATCTTGGTAATAAGTAAAGTGATTAACTAAGAAGTTCAACTAAAAGACTTGTAATGAATCTTGTTGAGAGGCAACTCAATGATTGAGGTGTTTTTATCTTAATTTAGTAGTTTTAAGGATCTTTCCCAATAGTTTTAGTATGTTTTTACATGATGATATTGTTTTTGTTTGTGTTTTAAGTTGAAAAGTAGTTTTTAAGTAATGAATATAATGTGTTTTGATGGTATTTAACTATTGGATCGTGATTATATTACTGGGAATGAGATTCAATTAATTTTTAAAGGTTATATAAGTAATGGAGTATCTAATATAAATTTGGGTTTACCCTATGTTTATTGAGAAACATAGATACCTCGTGTTTAGTATAATATTCTCCTTTAAGCTCAAACAGGACATAATACAATCCTTTATTAGTCTTGTAGTTTACAAAATTAAAAGAGAGACGTCATTTCTATTTTTCCTTCCAAATATGTTCCCGTATTGGTACTATACTTTATGGGATTAAAAATGAGATGCCATTTTTTTTCCCTTTCAAAGATGATGTATAACATAATCCTGTGTTGGTCATATAAAACTAAGATTTTAATTGTCACTTTCATTCTTCCTCCTTTATTTGGTCTCTCTTAAACATCTCGATTCCATCTGAGTTTTTTGGTCAATTTTGACATGTCAATTACATTTTCATTAATTATCTACTTATTAAACATCACATTCTTAAGCTTTAAATTGGCTTTTTTTAAGAAACATTCACATCTTTGCACTTGGTTCCTTGGTACCATTTTAGTGTTCTTACCATATTTACTCATATAATGTATCGAATTCAAGGTCCTTTTCTCCTCTTAAAATCTTTTTTGCTTCTATTCCTAATTATGAGTTGATTATATGGAATTTTAAATGTCAAATTTAGGGATTCTTAAAACATAAATTAAGGCGAGTTATTTTAGGGTTCCAATCCTTGAATTTTTACCCAAATCCAATCTATGATTCATTGCTTTATGAAATTATGGGATGATGCTATTGTTATGGAATTTCTGTTTCTATAATGACAATGCCCAATTTCTTTTTCAGCCCCTTTTAAGCAATAACTTCATAAAGTGTTTGTTATTTATGAATGGAAATTTGGTAAGATTTGAGAATTTCTTTTTATGGAATGTTGATTAACTTAAGATGTTAATTTATAAATAGTTTTATTATAGTTCATATTATGAAAAATTGGAATGGAATTTTAATTGCTTAGATTGAGTTTTATATTTCTTTTAAGTTTATTTTTAACTATTTCTATGTTTAAGTTAACTTTGAGTTTAATTGTTTATTAGTTATGCTGATGATTATTCTACATAAGGATTGTTTTTAGATTAAGTTAGCTTTATTTTTGTTTTACAATTCTTTAAACATTTCAATTGAGTTTTAGTTTCTTTAAATTGCACATGACCAAATATCTTCTTTTCAGATTTTATTGATGACATGCCCTGGGTTAGCAATACTTTGATCTTTTTGATTAATTTTGTTACGATAAACTATCGTAATGAATCAAGTTTGCTAATAACTTTTTGTGGGTTGTTTTGAGTTTAGATTTAATAATTGTTGATTGTAAGTGGATCCTAACTTCATCTGGTGACTGTTTATTAAATTATCTTTGATGTTAAGCATTACTATAAACTTACATATTATTGTTTCACTTAAGCATAAACATGAGATTATGTTTCCTTTAGTTTTATATCTACTATGACGAGGCATACAAAGACTCTTACATAACATAGATTAAGGAAAGAGTAGCCCAATAGAAAGTAGAGCACAGATGTTTCTTCTATATTAAGAAAGGTTACCCAAGAGGAGCCCAAGCATTAGGACCAACCTACTAAGGCTTTTCTAATTAATGCTCCATCTATGGACTAGCATGGCCATCCATTCCTACAATTCATAAATGACCTTTAATGGGTGTGGTACCAAACTTTTCAGACAAAGAAATTTTAGGCATCGAGAGTTATGGATTGGACATTGCTTAAGGAGATTGGTTTGGAGGCTAATATGAGGAGATTGTATGAGTTTAATGGTAACTTGTAATTTTTTAAGATTTAAGAACTGATATATCACAAGTCACTACTGGAGTTTATATGCATATTTAAGTTGGATGACAAGAAGATAATGTGATATGATGATTTCGTGATCCTATTAAAATAAAGGGAGTTAAGCATCACTTTAGTTATGTTTAATTTACTATTTAGGCTAATTTTTAGGAGGAGGAAAATCTTTGATCTATGAATGATGTCCTTAATAGAGTTAATTAGGAACATCTAAAGGTCAATTTACTTAAATATTGGGAGAAGGTTTATTTTACCTTATTAAGCAACGAGGTCTAAGACTTTTGGTCTTTATTCTCTAGCTTTGAGGTATGGTCATAAGATGTTACTACACTTCTTAGGTGCATAACATATGATAGCAACATTGTAATGACCCGTTGGGACTTATTATTCTTGCACTGCATGAAAGAGCTAGTGTGATACCACTTAGGATATCCATTTATTTAGTTAATTAAAAGGTATTTTCACATATCGAACCTTAGTGTGATAGGTGGTGTGTTGGACCCCGATTCTTTTCTTACTAATAAGCATGTGTTCAGTTTATTTTGAGGTTTAATTTGTTGTGGTTAGGAATTAATTAGAATGTCTTTGGGTGGAGAAAAAAAATTTTTTAGATTGATGGAATTAAAAGGAGAAATTAAGATTAAGTTAGAAAGTTTATGGTGTTAGTTAGAATTAAAAAAATAGGTTTGTGTAGGGACTTTTTGGGAAGATTACATAAGTTGTTAAAACTTAAGTCTTATAAGGAGGGATATTTCGGTATTTTAAATTCTTGTAAAGGAAAGAAAGAAAGAAAATTAAGGAGTTGTCGTGAATGAAAGAAGAAGAACAACTTTTTACAAGACAAGAGAGAATGTGTTTCGGTGGAGAAGAAGTGAAGAAGAAAAAGTAAGGGTTTTACCTTTCATTGCCTTAGGAAGGTGTTTTTGAGAGTTTTATAAGAAGGAAAAAAAGAAAGGAAGGTTTAATCTTCCATTGGAGACAAGAAGCAAATTTTCGTGGGTGGAGATCCAAAGTAAAATCTTGTCTCAATAATTTCAGATTTTTGATGGTTTTAGGTTCAAATGGCTTAGGGAAAAGCATGGGTATGGTTGTTCTAGGATAAAT
>JANQBM010000004.1:8992672-9013398 GCA_025594535.1 Erythroxylum domingense | reverse complement strand
AAAATCCAATTTTTTTCATTTTCTATCTTTTTTTAAAATTCACTTGCATTTAATAACATGTTTAATTCTATAGATGTAATACAAATATACAACTTTTAATTATAAATATTTTTGTTTTAAGTTTCACTTTTATTTTGCTGTGTTCTTTGGTACAAACTCTTATTATAATGCTTATGAACCTATATTATTCTTACTATATGATGTTTTTATTTAATTATTCGTTACTATATGATGTAAATTGTAATAATTTAAATAATTTGTATTTTTCTTAATTTTATATTTTTATAATAATTAAATAATTTCTTCCTTATATCAATTAAAGTGATATTAATATAAATAAAAATATTAGTGTTATTTCATTTTATATTATTATGATTCTTTTAGACAAATGTAATGTAAAATTAAAAATTATATAACACAATATATTAAGAAATTATTTTACAAATTTATAAAATTTAGAAGCTATTTTATAATTTTAAAAAATTACTCAAAAACTATTTGCCGGTACTAATACCATACCGAGTTTAATACAATATTGATGACATTATTCGCAGCCCATTGTTTCGTAGTCTTGCCTTCCTTCTCTCGCCTGGTGGGTTTTAAGTTTTCTAACATTCCTTCTCCTTCCACTCCCTATTCAATATACTATCTTGTCTTTTCCACGTTTGAATCGCATTGTTGGTCTCTTAATTTTGTTAACTGGATTGAGAAAGAAAAAGAAAAGCATAAGTCAGTCAGCGAGTACACCCTACACATGTAATGTACTCACTGTTGTATTTATTAAATTTAATCAAAATTTAAATGGATTAAATTTTATTATTGTAATATTTTAAAGAGGGGGGGTGTCCATTGTCCACCTGTTGGGAGCTGGGACCAGACAACAGCTCATCTTAGACTCAGACTCAGAGACCTATTCTCATTCTCCACCATTTCCCCAACTCATCTTTAGTCAGATTACAATCACATCAAATTTATGATATATATATATAGTTAGTTATTATTTATGTACGAACATTACACTGCCACAAACACTAAACACTTTTTAACAGACCTTTGGGCTTGATTCTTGAGGGGGCTCGGCTCAGCGATTATGGGTTCTCCAAAGCCATGGCTACACCCGGCTCCCACCTTTCGCTCCCTCGAGACCTACTGGGACTCCGACGATGACGCTCCCGGTCCCCGATGCGCCCACACTCTCACCGCGGTCTCCCCCACCAAGTCCCATGGTCCTCGCCTCATTCTCTTCGGCGGCGCCACCGCCATCGAAGGCGGCTCTTCCTCTTCCTCTTCCATCCCCGGCATCAGTTAATTTTACTTTTTACTCACCCTGAATAAAGTTTGCTTTGTTCAAAACTATGCTTAATCACATCGCTGGTTGTTTCCGTTGATATTTCTTTTCGTAGGATTGGCTGGAGTCACCAATTCAATTCATTCTTACGACGTTCTCACTAGGAAGTGGACTAGGTAGGTTACTACTTTCTTTCACTCTCTCTCTCTCTTTCTTATTTGGTGTTTGGGAAAGTAAAATTTGGGCGTTAATGTTCTTCTACTCAATCAATCAGACTACGACCCGCCGGGGATCCGCCGTCGCCTAGGGCTGCTCACGCTGCAGCTGCAGTCGGCACTATGGTTGTCTTTCAGGTTATGATTAAATAATTTTTGGTCAAGGCTGAATTTCCCTTTGGAGTTTATTAGTTATTAACTCTCTGACGTTGGAATTTGTGGTCTCCGGCTAGGGTGGCATAGGTCCTGCCGGCCATTCCACTGACGATCTCTATGTTCTTGACTTGACCAATGACAAATTCAAGTGGCACCGGTCTGCCTTATTCATTCATTCGTACATTGAGATTCCTTATTCAAATTAGTGTTACATCTTTGCCACTTTTCACTGATTTAACTTTTTATATGTGACCTATATTCAATATAGAGTTGTTGTACAAGGACAGGGTCCTGGCCCTCGTTATGGCCATGTTATGGATTTGGTTGCTCAAAGATATCTGGTTACCGTTAGTGGCAATGATGGTAACTCAATTTTGCTCTCTTCAGTTTTAATCTGTGTTCTTGTTGTTTTTTTAATGCTTTCCATTTTGGATCTACAATGCACTTACCAAATAGTTAATGCATCTACATTATTGTTCAAAAATAAGGGGTATCTTTATCATTTAATTCATTAATTGAAAGTTTACTTGCCCCCTGAGTATGCAAACCTCTCTATTGCTAGCACCATTTTATCAATATCAAAATCTTCCTTTGGATTGTGTAATTAGTTGGTTTTGGCATCAGTAAACATTTCCAACTGTTTTCAAGACAAGTCATTGTGTTCTCTTGATGGTCCTGATTCCGATAGACTAAGCTGTCAAGACGTTCCTTCCAATTATCTTTTACAGGGAAAAGAGTCTTATCCGATGCCTGGGCTTTTGATACTGCCCAAAAACCATATGCATGGCAGAAACTAAATCCTGAAGGTGACAGGCCATCTGCTAGAATGTAAGTTAGGATGTTGTGATAAGTCCTGAGCTATTTTTATTTTGTTTCTTATCATAAATGTAGATTGATGTGTCCTTTTATGGCACTGGCTTTGTAGGTATGCAACAGCAAGCGCCCGTTCAGATGGCATGTTCTTGCTTTGTGGTGGAAGAGATGCGTCTGGTGCGGTATGGTTTCATATCTTAATGTCTTTGAAAGCCATTGTTTGCTGTTTATATACATACACACACATAATATTGATCATAAATTTAGCTAGTGTAGCACTGAGTGCATGCTACTGCCTAATTTCTTTCAAGTTCTGAACATTGGGCATGTTTTCTTAATTCATCTTAATGTCTTTATGATGTAGACTACAGTGAGCTATGTTGCCTATATCTTGTAACAAATTGGATTTTCTATTACATTTTTTAATTCTTTGTTTATGATGATTGTGTGGTTGAACAGCCACTTGGAGATGCGTATGGGCTTCTGATGCATAGAAATGGTCAGTGGGAATGGACTCTCGCACCTGGTGTTTCTCCTTCCCCAAGGTATCAACACGCCGCGGTAAGTGATAAATTGAAAATGGAATGTTACTTCAAGGCTGTTGATTACTAATCTGTATACAAAATTTTAAAATACATCAGTAAACTTAAAATGGTTAAAGAGAGGTTGATTATGCTGTCAAAGCAGCTTGAAGATTGCAGAGTGATATATTTTGGTAAAAGACATACCTTTTCCTTATTCAATATTTTTAAACTGTGGCTTGCTATCAGGTTTTTGTTGGTGCTCGATTGCATGTTACAGGGGGTGTCCTAAAGGGAGGACGAGCTGTAGAAGGTGAAGCAGCTGTTGCAGGTAATGTTTTGGGTTTTCTCGAATTGCCATCTTTGAAATATTTACTCAATATCTAAAATTTTTTTATATATACTTAGTGTTGGATACTGCTGCTGGTGTTTGGTTGGATCGAAATGGGCTTGTCACTTCATCAAAGACTAGCAAAGGACATGGCGAACATGATCCTTCTATGGAGCTAATGCGACGTTGTCGCCATGCTTCTGCTTCTGTTGGTGTTCGCATATATGTTCATGGTGGTCTAAAAGGAGGTAAAGATTGTAAAACTAAATTTGTAAGACATGACCTTTGTAATTTTAGAAAATAGGTGATTGTTTGCATGCAAGCAATTGAATACAAGACTATTTGTCTTTGAGACTCATACGTGAAGCTGCCTGTAATACATCACATATAGGTAAAGAAATTTGAAAATTTTTTAACTTAAAAAAAAAGACATTTGAATACTGTGAATACATGCAAGTATTTCTTTACAATGATTGTACTTTTGACCCTTCATGAATACAATTCCATTTTGGTCTCTATTGAATCAAAAATTGTTTTTTTCCTTTTTCTTTGCATTTGGAAGGGATTTCTTTGGTATGGAACCAACACACTGTTTCCTGCCGTTGTTCCTCACCTGCCATTGCCTTGAAGCTTGCCCAGAAACTTGTGAATTCATAAGAACCTCAGTTGTAATTTATGTAGTGAAGATAAAGCTACTTAGTTATTCATCGTTGTGGTGTCAATTTTGAGCTAGTATAATACTGGAAGCATGTGAATAAGCATTTTAACGATTGCATCTTGGCTTTTGATTTGTGATCTGTAATTTAAGACTTCTCCAACCGGAGAAATCTAGTGTGTGTTTTATTATATGAGCTAGTTCTGCATGGCATCTATTTTCCGTTTTTGGCCGATTTTTACTGATTCAGTGAATAAAATTCATTCTCTTCATCCATAAGGATCTCAGTTCTATGCCTTAAGTAGGATTTAGATTTAATGATGCAGGTCCAGTGACATGCTTATGAAAAAGTAAACGCTCATTGGTTGACCAGTAATTCTGTTATCTGCAGATGTGCTCCTGGATGATTTTGTTGTTGCAGATAATTCACCATTTCAATCTGACATTAATTCTCCCATATTGACATCAGAGAGAGCCTCAACTTTAACAAGTCCCAGGACAAACCACTCCACATTGAATTCTTATGGAGTGCCTTCAACTCCAGATAATGGAGCAGAGACATCTTTATCTGGTGGTATAAGGTTGTAGCTTTCTTTCAATTTCCCTTGGTGCATGTATTTGATGATAGTAATATACTGTCTATCCTCACTCTTGTGAAGTTTCTGACACCTTCTTTAACAGCATGGAAAAAAATTCTATGGACAAGCTTAGGGAGGCTTCTGCTGCTGAAGCGGAAGCCGCCAGTGCTGTCTGGCAAGCTGCTCAAGCAGCATCTGCCAATTCAACCGAAGGCACTTCTGCATCTGATGACAACTATCAAACTGCTGAAGTAACCTCGGATGGTAGTGAGACAGAGGCTGATGTCCGCCTTCATCCGAGAGCTGTAAGTCACTTTCATCTTTGAATTCTATGTAGTTTTTATTGAAATTGCTAATATGCAAGAACATGTAATTCTATTCCAGGTTGTGGTTGCAAAAGAGACTGTTGGAAGCTTGGGTGGGATGGTAAGACAGCTGTCATTGGATCAATTTGAAAATGAAAGCAGACGAATGCTTCCGGTGAATAATGATACACCGTATGCTGTCAAAAAGTTCACCAGACAAAAGTCACCACAGGGCTTGCACAAGAAGGCAAGTACTAATAGCTTAAAACTGTTACTGATGCATGGGCCGGTGGGTAATTATTTATTATTTTGCAGATTATTTCTACATTGCTTAGACCTCGAAACTGGAAGGTTCCATCCAATAGAAAGTTTTTTCTCGACTCTTATGAAGTTGGTGAGCTATGTTACGTTGCGGAGCAGATATTTATGCAAGAGCCCTCAGTTCTTCAGCTAAAAGCTCCAATCAAAGTCTTTGGTGATCTTCATGGACAGTTTGGTGATTTGATGCGATTGTTTGATGAATATGGATTTCCTTCAACTGCAGGAGACATTACGTAAGTATGACATCAGCACTAAAATTATTGTGAGCCATGGTCAAGGGATGCGCTGCTCAAACTGATCAATGACACTTCTAATTTGGTTCAGCCCTTGCAATTGGGATAAAAGGACTTACAAGTGTTTGGTCTTTATTCTGTGGCCTAGCTAAGGAATCTCCCTACATAATCATATAATTTCTTTTAGTTTTTCACCCTTTACTTGTTTGTCCCCATTATGAAGTTTAGGGCAATCCACCTTAATGCATGTCAAAAGATATTTCTCTCTCCCTTTTTTTTTTCTCTGGCCTAGATGGATAATAATTGCTCTCTGTTCCCAAATTCTCATTCAGAGGTCTGCATGAAAAGTGAATGCCTTGTCCCTGAAATTGGGACAGAAATTAAATGGTTATCAGAAGTCGCATATAGTTCTACATATGTTGACACCTTAGATTCTGTGACACGATGCTGGTTTCAGGTATATCGACTATTTGTTTTTGGGGGATTATGTTGACCGTGGACAGCATAGCTTGGAGACTATAACTTTACTTCTTGCTCTTAAGGTAAAACTTCAGCTTTTTTCTAATTTATGGTTAACATTAATATTAAGTCCCGTGTGCCTTCCTTTTTGCTTGATACTATGGTTTTGCAGATTGAATATCCTGAAAATGTTCATCTGATACGTGGAAATCATGAAGCTGCTGACATAAATGCACTTTTTGGCTTCCGTCTGGAATGCATTGAGAGAATGGTTTGGGAAAAAAAAAGATTATATTAGTTATCATTTTGAAATTTTGTATTAGTGGATAATTAGAGAATTTGTAGGGAGAGAGTGATGGGATATGGGCATGGACACGATTCAATCAACTTTTCAACTACCTTCCCCTTGCTGCACTTATTGAGAAGAAAATCATCTGTATGCATGGTGGGATTGGAAGATCTATTCATTCGGTTGAACAAATTGAGAAAATTGGAAGGCCCATCACAATGGATGCTGGCTCCATAATCCTAATGGATCTTCTGTGGTATAATTTTCTTCAGTATATCTAATTTATTGCTATTCACTGTTACCCTATTTTTCTTATCCAAGACATTTCTTTTACAGGTCCGATCCAACAGAAAATGATAGCATAGAGGGCTTGAGACCGAATGCTAGAGGTCCCGGTCTTGTCACTTTTGGGGTATGCTTTTCATTGTTTACTGTCTCTATGCTTTGATGCATGATTAATTCATTTGTAGCATGCGCTAGCATTTGCAAAATTGCAAGTCATGGTGGAACAGATTGAACTCTGCGTGTCCATACTCTGTTAGTTAGATGTCTGTGAACCAGACTTGGAAAGAAATTTTGAAGTGCTACTAGATGAACGTTGACTTGGTAGTTGACACCAGTCATGGAATACTTGAAGATCTCATCATAAATCTTTGCAGTCTGAACACTTTTGCGTGTTGGTAATTTTTACTGAAGTTTCTAAAAAAAAATTGTTCACCTGCAGCCTGATCGTGTCACAGACTTCTGTAAGAAAAATAGGCTGCAGCTAATAATCAGGGCACATGAATGTGTTATGGATGGGTTTGAACGTTTTGCTCAGGGTCAACTGATTACTTTGTTTTCTGCAACAAACTATTGTGGTAAGCTGATATTGCTTTGCTTTTGTACTGATTAATAGTCGTCGTTTTCCTCATTTGAGTTTTCATCTAGGGACTGCCAACAATGCTGGAGCCATATTGGTAGTAGGTAGGGGCTTAGTTGTTGTTCCAAAATTGATCCATCCCTTGCCGCCACCCCTTCAATCACCTGAGACCTCTCCGGAACGTGTAATAGAGGACACATGGATGCAGGTAACAGTTGTAACGGTTTCAATTTCAGATTGATGCCTTCTATTTTCACCAATAAAAAAGGCCTACCACCGTTGTTACATTTGCCTTTACCGTGTATTGTCTTGCAGGAGCTTAACATCCAAAGACCACCAACTCCAACTCGTGGTCGCCCCCAACCGGACCTTGACAGGAGTTCACTTGCATACATATGATGTGACCAGACCCCTTTCATGATCAAGACAGGGCATTGTTCATCCAGTTGACAGCAAAGCTTGGCCCGACCTTTGGTAACCACAACTTTATATAGAGTTTTTCCCGCTAGCATGGTAGTGATGGTTTTGTTGTAATTTTAGATGTAAAAAGTTACAGGAGATGAGAAACGTATCTAGGGTGTTTTGGAGAATAACATAATGTTTAGTTTATTGAGTGTAAGATATGTGCAATTTGTGTGGTAAGATAAATTTATTTTTGTGCTGCTGGTGGAGGAGAGTTTATTAATTTTATGCGTTGTAATAGCAACAGGTGTAGATTAATTCTAAAGAAATAAAGGTTTCCATTTATATGTATCTTAGGAAACCTTATCATTAATCAAGATATGGACTTCATTTCTGCCATGATACACACAAGATCCAGAATTTATGACACGTGAAAACTTTATTTGGAGTAGAATGTGAAATGCTTTCTTTTGTTAAGACATAACAGCATCTTGCACTTGCACTTGTACACAGCACATATTTCTGGAGGTATTGGGGTCTGGAAAACAACCAGTTTGGCTTGGCTCATGTTTGGAGTCTTCACAAAAGTGACGGTTAACTGTTACGTTAACTGATGACAGATAGTAGTGAGACAAGGAATGAGAG
Organism: Erythroxylum domingense; assembly: GCA_025594535.1. Taxonomy (NCBI): domain Eukaryota; kingdom Viridiplantae; phylum Streptophyta; class Magnoliopsida; order Malpighiales; family Erythroxylaceae; genus Erythroxylum; species Erythroxylum domingense. The sequence goes on along the minus strand of JANQBM010000004.1, from coordinate 9,005,325 downwards.
AGATAATGTAGCAAAATACGATCAGAAAAAGAGGAAACGCGGAAAATATCATATCATTCTGTTAGTACAATACGATTGATTCACTGAAATTCATATTATTCTGTTACAATCATACAAGATAGTCGTCTTTATCATTACATGACGTGCCGTATATCCCTCTATAGTAATTATAAAAATTAAATAGTATTTAACTAAGGACGTAGTACAGTAATTTTATTTTCATGGGATCGTTTTATCGACTGTAACGGTACTTGAGGAAGAGTTTATTATGACATTTTACGATCCTACTATCTAGAATAACCTCAGGATTTTCGTATATGCTTAACAATGTTGCCGGTAGTTCAATGGAGATCATCTTCTCTTCTGACACATTTCTGGAGTTGGTATATAAGAATAAGTCAGGTGGATTAAGGAGTTAGAAGGAAGAAACAGCTTGTATACCACTTTACCCACCCTCTCTAATATGATATGGGCTATAATAAAGGGGCAATAACTTCTGATTAATTCTCCTTTGTACTGCATGTTCCTTGTAGTGTTGGAGCTTGAGAAACACCCAATCCCTAACTTCAAATATCGTTTTCATTCTCTTCTTCTCTACTTGTTGTCCCATGCGATTTTGAGCTTGTTTAGGATGAAACTTGGTGGTAGCAAGGGCTCTCTCCCACTGTCCCTCTCCCTCATTACCTAATCTATTAATACATTTCCCTACAAAATAAAGCATGTAAGCTGGTAGAGGGTATCTGTATAATTTCTCAAATGGAGACATGTTAATGGCAGTATGGTACGTGGTGTTATACCACCACTCCATCAATGATACTCATTCTGCTTAATCGAAAGGAGCCTCAACAGAGAAACAATGCAAATACGTTTCTAACATTTTATTGACAACTTCCCTTTGACCATTAGACTAAGGGTGATACGTTAAGGAGAAGTTTAAACTCGCCTCTTGTAATTTAAATGTCTCCTTCCAAAACATGCTAAGCGGTCCTTATCTCAACTATACTTTTGGTCATCCTGTGAGGTTTGAAGACATAATCCAAGAATATTTGAGCAATCACTATGCTATAATAGGATGGTTAATAGCTTTGAAATGACAATACTTACTAAATATATCCACCATGACCATTAGACATGATTTTCATATTGTTTGATAATTCCTCCACAAAATCTAGACTAATTTCTCCCTAACATCCCCCTGGTATCAGTAAGGGTTATAATTTCCCAAGATATGCCAACGTAAGCCTTGATGTAATTTTGCATATCTTTGTTCAAACCTTTCCAATAAAATTCATTACATATTTTCTTAATTATTGCAGTGATCCTTGAACAACCCCCATGCGGTTCATCATGAATCATAGAGATTAGCCTCCTTGGTAAGTTCTTGTCAAACCCTATCACCAATCTTCCCTTCCACCTTAGTAATTCCTCCCTTCAGTCATAGTTACTAGAATTCAATTCTCCTTTGTTTAACCTCTGAAGAACATCCTATATAGTTAAATCCTTTTCCTAGTTGCTCATAATTTCATCCATCAATTGTGTATGATCTTGGAACACAGTTAATGCGAATAATTCCGTGTTGCATGCTCTCAATAAGGCATCCACGTCCTTATTTTCCTTTCCACTTTTGTACATCACCACAAAACTATACCCAAAGAGTTTGGGCAGCCACGTTTGTTAGGGGGTTAAGATTCTTTGCTTAATTAAATAATTGAGATCTTGATGATTAGTATGTCATAAAATTAGATACCATTGAGATAGTGATGTCACTGTTTGATGACTTTAATGACTGGTAAGAACTCTTTCTTGTAAGTAAAGAGCCCCAAACGTTTATTAGCTAAGTTTTTGCTTAGGTATGTAACAGGATACTAGTCCTAATAAAGAATTGCCCCATACCTCTTTCATATGCATCGGCATTAATAACAAAAGGTTGAGAGAATTTTGATATACCAAAAACTAGAGATGCAGTGAGAGATTCCTTCAAATACTTAAAGACTTATTTTTGCATTTCGTCTTAATTCTATTGTCAATAGTTTAGTAAGCGGCTTGGCCAAGCTAGCATAGTTCTTAATAAATCTTCCACAGTATTTGGTGAGTCTAAGAAATCTTCTTATTCTTTGAGGAATTTTAGTATTGGCCACTTCTAAATTTTTTTCTATCATTAGTTGCCACTCCTCTCTTAGATGTTGAATGCCCTAAATAACTTGTCTAGTCCCAACTATTTCCTTTGGTAAAAAGTTGGTGATCTTAAAGGACCTTCATGGTTTCTTCAAGATGAATTAAATGCTAATCAAGGGAGCTATTATAGATGAGTATATGATGAAGAAGACTAAGAAAAATTTTCTCAAAACTAATATGATTATATCTTTCATTAGGCTCTGAAATGACGATGGGGTGTTCATCAATTCGAAAGGCGTTACTACAAATTCACAGTGGCCTTTATAGGTTCATAATGTTATCTTTGCTTCATCTCCTTCGAATAATTTGATTTGATGGTAGGTATACCTTAAATCAAGCTTGGAGTATAACTTGTCCAGTAATTCCTCAATTAAAAGAATAGAAAATGTATCTTTTAAGGTGTGTTTGTTGAGTTCTTTATAGTCTATGCATATTCTCTAAGAGTCATCTTTCTTCTTCATTACACTAGCGAAGTGCATAGACTAAGATTGTGTCTTACAAAGCCTTGCTGCAATAATTCCCTTAATACATTTTCTATCACATATTTTTTATCTTTGAAGTACTATTAAGGCCTAATATTAATAGAATATATTCCCTCCTTCAACCAAATTCGATGATCATGAGCTCTTTATGGCAGTAATTACTATTATTCTTGGACTAATACTCCAAATTCTACCCAAAAACCATTGAGCTCATCGAACAGATTAGTTTTTTCCCCCATATTCATCTTTGTAATTGATTTTCTAGACGGTATATCAACTGAATCATATATAATCCCCTTACTCGAGACTCTTTAAACATTTTGTTCAGCCCCTACTCGAAACCATTTTGGCCTCTTTACTTGGATTGCTTGATAAGGTTACCAATTGGTTTCCCCAATTATTCTGGTGTTTAAATTGCAAAGCACATTATTCAATGTTGCCAGCCAATGTACCCCCAACTCTAAGTCATAGCTGTCCATGGAAATAATCGATTTGATTGTGAATAATACTCCTTGAATCTCCCAAATGGACACTTTGTAATTCTTAATTATGTCGACATATTAGTTTGAGACCTCTTCTTACAGTGATTTGTATGGCACGAATATCCTCTAATTTTCCTTTGACTCTTTGAGCTATTGCTTCATCTGGAAAGTTATAAGTACTCTTGTTATCTATAAGTAATTGTATAGGTCTCCTTTGAAGATAACTTAATACTTGTATATGTTCGTTTTCTTTCTCTTCATTAACTCTTATCATAGCTTGGAAGGATAGATAAGGTGCCTCTAGTCCTATCTCACCTTCCTCAACCCATTTTTTTGCTTCTTCATTCTACATTTTATTGAACTCGTCCATCATATATAACTAATATTGCTTTTACATTTATAGCTTGGGATATAGTGATTGTCATATTAGAAATACAACCCCTTTTCTCTCTTTTTATCAAAGTCTTTACTGCTCACTAATTTAGGCAGGTTGTAATTTCTATTGGAAGTTGCTTAGATGGCCATCCCTTAAGGTCTTGAGGTAGGTAATAGTCCTTTATTTGCCTATAGTTTCTCCATTAACATGCCTTAAATCCCCCCTTTTGTTCTGACATTAATATTACTTGCCATGTTGGAGATCATCTTGTTGTTCCCTCTTAAAGGTAGTGTGGAAGAATGGATCGTCGATACTTCTTCTTGTTTCCTTACTAGAGAATATGCTTGTTGGAGACTTTAGGGTTCCAGTAGCTTAATCATGACCTCCAACTCTAGTTTTAACCCTTTTAGGCAAAACCTTATCAATTATTCCTCATACTTGTTAAAATATTTATCAAAATTAACACAATATTCTTGTACCAAATTCTCTTACTTGAGTTCGTTAAAATCACCCATTGGATTCTTGAATATTTCTTCGTCAAACTTCTTCTTAATGGCTTTAAACAACTATTACTTTTTAGATGATTCTTCATTGTTAGCTAATACCACTCTTGGGCTTCTCCTTTTAAATGTATAGTAGTGATCCCCACCTTCTTACTATCTAGTGTATTATCGAGCTTGAAAAATTGCACATATTTGTATAACCATCCCCAGATCTAATTCCTAAACACTAGAAAATTGATTTTGATGAACCGTGTGGGAATCGTATATCCTTCACCTTTTGATAAACTTTGTTCATGATTTCCTCCTAACCTTCTCATAAACTATTGGAACAACAATAACATCTCAGTAGGAATCATGCTAGGGTCTAAGAAGGTCCAGTAGTATACAATCTTACTCCTAACTAGTAGAGAAGTTATTTACAATAAACTCATAGGAAAACAAGAAAAAAGTTTTGAGAATTATTTGAAGAAAATAAAATAAAAAATATAAACCAATAATTGTATTAAAAAGAATTGATATAATAAAATAAGAATAAGGAAATTCAAAATTCAAAATAATAAATAAAAATATAGTAAAATTATAATAAAATTAAAAATGAATAACATAAATACAAATACAAATACAAATAAATAATAATAATAAAATAAAGATTAAAAATAATAAGGGAGAAGTACTATAGATAAAGTTGTTTTAAGGTAAATACAAGACACAATAATCAAAGGAAAGGTTTAAAAGACTTACGAAAAAAGAGAATGATCTCTTTATGTAAGATGTTCTACCTATATTTTAGTTCACCAAAATTCCCCATTGAGAGTCAAATCCTCGATAAGCTTTAATAGAGTAATATCCTTCATGATTACGTCTCCCAAATTCTCTTTAAGTGTTCCTCATTTTTTCTTACAATTGATTTCAATTTTCCCACCTTCTTTTCTTATTTACCAGGTAGAATATGATTTTCTATCAATAATTTCTCATTTTGCAAATGATTTTCTATCAAGTTTCAAACTCTCTTCTATTCTCCTAAGTTTTGCCGCACGAGTTCCTTTTTCCATGGAAAAATCCCTTGAGGCTCTTTCACTATAATTCCAAACTATTATGTTAATTGATGAGAGATTAGTGAGACAAGGTGTAGTGAGTGGTGATCGGAAAGAGAGAGGGGACAACAAAAATAGGATAAATACAATATGATTGATTCATTAAAATTCATATCATTTTGTTATAATCATACAGTGTAGTCATCTTTTAATATTACAATACACGTAGAATATCCCTCTATATTAATTATTAATAGTTCACAACATTTAACTAATTGGCCTTTAGTAGTTGTTAGTTCTCGTGCCCTTCTTCTCCATTCTTCATAAAATAAACTCCCGCCTATCTTTCCTATCCTTAACACAAGTTTTCCTATTGTAAAAGAAAATTCCATCAGTTAATCTAATAACAACACATAGCTCAAAATTGGAAATGAATTGTAGCAAGTTCATCTACAACTAATGTTTGACATGTTTTATTCTAGCCTATTGTTATTACTTTGCCTTCATCCAATAGTATGATTTTTATATGTTAATGTGCTTTTTAGTTGTCGGTATTGTTAAGGACAAAATGACTGTCGAAGAAAAATGTATTGCTTTTTATGAATGTATGAGGCGTCATCGTATTACTCAAGTAAATAGAATAGGTGTCAAATAAATAGATGGATTACCAATTTGCATTTTTTTATTTTTTTATAAAAACCCCATATAACCATTACAATAGCATATATATTATTGTCGGATATCAGAATATAGACATTAACCATATTTTAAAGAATCTTCTCCCTCCCTCCTCTCTCTCTCTCTTTCTCTCTCATATCTTTTGATTTTCTTTATCTCTCTTATTCCTACTTCCGCTTATAGTCTATTTTTCATCTATCAATTGTTAGTAAACCTAGATTTTGCACCTAAACAATACAATAAACCATTTAGATTATTAACTAAAGCAAAAAGCACGTAGAGTTAAGATGTAAAAAGGATGGAAGAGGTGTTGCATAGCTAACTAAAAAAAATATAGAAAGAAATGCCAGAGTCACAACTCAAGCTCTAAGATACAAGCTCAGTAGAGACAAGAAGTGGTAGACCTACGAGAAATGTTTTAGCAATACCTACTTGTATTTAAAATGCATACATCTCATTTTAAAAACTTAAAATTCTGGAGGCATTTTAGGTTGGCAGTTTTCTTTAGAACAATAAAATTATGTCACTTCTACCTAAGCCAGTCGAATATAGTTTCTCTTACTTAATGGAACTGAGCTCAATAATTACGTATTTGATGATAAATAGTATTTCCTTGTAAACCATAGACTAGGGGACAAGAAGGTTAAGATCATAATTGTTTGCTTAGTTAGGGGGTAGTAGAATTGCACTAACTTTTTGTTAGGAATCGCTTGACCTTAGAGGATCCCAACTGGGACAAATAATTGGTGGCCATTAACAAGAGATTTAGAAAGGAAGCTTTTAAATAATCCATAGGCAACTTTTATGTTCTATATCAAATAAGGAGTGTGCAAGATGTTTGCTTCTTATTTAACCGATACTAAGGATGACAATTATGGCTCAGCCAGCCAGGCCAGGCCCCTTTTTGGCCCTGGCCAGCTCACTTTTCTCGAAATGATGTCTTTTTTATTTTTTTCTTTAAAAAATTAATAGATCCCATACCGCCCGTGACCTAGCGGGCTATAGAGCTAGCCACGGGCTGGTTAGCCCGCTGGTGAGCCGGGCCGCGGGCTGGGATGGAGCCATGGGCCAGCCTGCTAGCAGCCATGACTAAGACCGAGCTGGGCCTGGGCTCGGCCTAACCCATTGACATACCTAACCGATACTCCTGCAATCTACAAATGCTTAAAACATTTTTGGTGAAATTCTTCTTAAAGGGCTTAAAACATGATATTGAGTTGCCTGTCAAGATGTTGAATCTAAAAACTTTACAGTAAACTTATACTATATGTTGGACCCCGAATTTTTCTTGGAAGTTAGAATTATTAAATGAGAATTTGTTGGTGTTTAGTCATAAGTAAAAATCAGAATTTTTGAATTAGAAATTTATGGAGTTTATTTATGAATATTTTTTATTACATATAGTTGCATGGATTAAATGGAAGTGTTAGAATTAAGTCAGGGAGTTAGAAGGCATTAGATTAAATACGGAAGGGTAAGTTTGGAAGATTATAGTTGTTTTTAGATTAATAAGAGAAGAACAAATGAAGGGTGCGTGAGTGAAGTGTTGGAAAAATAAAAAAAGAATAAGAAGGAAAGAGACATGTTCGTGAGGCTAAGAAAGAAAGAAAAAAAGAACCTAGAAGAAATTAGAGAAAGAGGAAGAGAGTCGTGTAAGGGGAGAGAAGTGTGTCAGAGGTAAGGGAAAAAAAGTGAGTCGTGAAAAGTAAGAAAGAAAGAGAGAAAAACTATGGGAAGAAGTAGAAGAACAGAAGCAGACAAACGAACCAGAAAAGAAGAAGAACGAATTAAAGATAAAGGAGATAAGAAGTGGACGAAGAAGGTTCAGCTGAGGTTTAGGTAACCTTTATTTATTCTTTTTGTTTTGATAGAAAAAAGAAGTAGAGAAAATATGTTTTATGTGCTGAAAATAAAGAGAGAAAGAAGAGGAACAAGATATTTGTATTTTTAGATTTTTATGAACCTTTAACTAGATCTTAGTTCTTCTAGTTAGATAAACCAAGAGTAGATAAAGTCTAAGCTCATTTTTGGATATTTAAAGCTTACGGAAGTTTTATTCGTGTATGTTGATTGGCTGAAAAATATGTTTGTTTGAAGGAAAGCAAGAAAAGTCGAAATCATGAACAAGAAGAAAGACAAGTTTGAGCTTGGATTTATAAGTAAAGAGGAGGGTAATATGTTTATGGTTATCGCGACGATTCGCTAATCTATTATATGTTTATGTGTGTTTAAATGCTTGTTTTTGAAACATTGTGAAGGTGGGAAAAATGCACTGTGATTTGTTATCATGTTTACTTTGAAAGATTTCGCTATATTTGGTATTAATGAACAGAAGAAAAATATAAAAAACATGAAAGTATGAGTATGATATGGAATATATAAGCTTCGGAAAAATTTGCTTGTGTGGGTAAGAGAGATACCGTTCTATTCGTCACGTGCACGTTAACCTAAAGTCTTCCCCCGACTGCCCGCTTGTGACACATGAGCTCCAAAAAATAGATTCATTCTGTTCATGGTGTAAATTTCGGTTTCGTCATTCTGTTTTATGGTATTCTCTCAAGCCATATTGTTATGTACTTTGATGTGATTTGTTGAGCATGATTATAATTGAATGCTTTGTTTGATGAATGTAAAATATATTATATGATTTATGTGAATGAAATTTTTAAGTATGTATTCTGTGAACTGGATTTGTGTATATATAAATGCTAGATTGTGTGTGTGTGTAGCTCATCACCGATGACTATAACCGTATTAGCCATTGAGTTTCCTAGCTCACCTCACTATTTTCCACTCTTCAAGTGAAGAATAGCATATCAGCATTGAACTTTGCAAAACTTCGGCTGATTCTAAGAATTTATATTTCTTTTGTAACTAAGTTAGTTTGGATCATTTTTGGTAGCTTTAGAAGCACATCGAGCATGAGCATACATGATTGTATTTTTGGATTATGCTACTGTTTTGACTCTCATTATGTAATTGAAATTATGTATAAAAGTTACGTTAATTGAGAAATGGCTGTAAGAGGTGAAGAATTTCTCTTCTGTATATGTGCAGAAATTTCTTCTTTGTTGACTGTCAATTGTGTTAGAAATAAGATTGATAGTTGTTGAGGACTTTTGAATAGATTTTTTTGAAGAAATTGGTTAAGATGAGAGTTTTTTATGTATGGTTTTGATTGTTGGAATCGGTTCTTTTGAAATACATAGAAGTTATATATATATTGACAGTAGAGAGAAAAAAGAAAAAGGGAAAGAAATGTGTCCTAAAACTTCAATGAATATATTGTACTGATCTAGGCAGAATTTGACAAAATTGTCTTATGAAATTTGTAGATCTTTCTTTTAACTTTCCAACAACATAAAATTTGTAATTTTTGAATTTCAGGATTGAAAATTATGAAGATTTGAAGTGTGTGTGTGCAATAGAGATGTCGTGATCGTGCTCGATCGCAACTTTTTTGTTTTTATAGGAAACTACTCCTCTCCCCTCTCACGATCGTGAGTCCTGTTCTTACGGCCTTGACTTTTTTTAAAGTCACGCCTGTGATTTTTCTCTTTACTTCTTTTCTTTTAATTTCTTTATATGTTTGTTTATTTGTTCAACTCCCAATCCAATTTATTTTAATGTCTATTTTATTTTATGCTATTTCATTTTATATATACTTTTATTTTTAAAAGTCCCCTAAATTTGGCATCTTGTTGTCACAAAATAAGGACCAAGATTTGGGGCCAACACTTTATCTAAAAACAATACGCAATAATTGCAATTCGTTCTCTAAACTATAAATCCAACCTAAGCCATATTCTAAGAATTCCATCACCTCCACCTTATTTACTTCATACCACTGCTTAAATTCAATGCTCACAAAGGCTTGTTATCTACCTAAAAGGTTTACTAAAACTCATCCCTCATAAATCTTGATAGAAACACCAGAACATAACATTAAAAAGTTTAAAAAGAAAAGATCTAAAGGTATCTGCTTTTAGTGTGATAATGATTATACACCAAGGTATAGATGCAAGAGGAAGAACTGGAATATGTTTGTAGTAGAGGAAGTTAATATCCTTACAAGCTATGTCTAGAGCCTCTATAGATAACTACAAGCAAATTCGGATACTAGGTGTGTGAAAAATGGATCCTATATATGTCCTTGTTGTTAAGGAAAGCACACATGACTTTTTAAATTCCACCTTAATTTACTAGGGAAATTATGAGTGCTTAAAACTAAGGAATCTACAAGTGATAATAGGAAGGAGCTTAAAATTGACATGTGAAGGACTTTGTAAGCATTTAGAATGGTAGCTCCAAGGAGTAACCTTCTTCTTAGATGACTTGATCTTCCCTTTGGGGGGACGTGACCTAGTCTTTAGGGTTTAGTGGTTGTCTATGATTAATGAAGTTTTGTGCAACTTTAGGAAACAAACTATGGAATTTACCTTACAAGGTAAACATGTTTGTCTTAAGAGAGACTATATTAGCCAACCTAAATCCATAACTCCTAAGAAATTTATGAATTTGTTTTCTAAACTCCAATTAAATAGCCAAGTTAGCGTGTTAAAGCTTATCTACCTTATGGAACAACAATTTTAAGAGTCAAATATAGGAACTCGACCTCTCTATGATGAATATCAGCAAGAACTAAATGGTCTCCTCGTAGAGGTCAATTCCTTATTCATGAAGCCAAAGGGCTTGCCTCTATCAAGAAATTAATATTATAAAATTCCTCTCAGAGAAGGTAGGAAGTCGATTACTATTAGGCCACATAAATGTAAAAGCTTATAAAAGATTATTGTCAAAGAACTAGTTTATGATCTCCTGAAACAAGGGATTATTCAACATAGGTAAAGCCCCTTCTCTTCACCTATAGTAATGATAAAAAGAAGGACAACTCATGGAAGTTAATTGTGGATTACGAAGATCTAAATAAAAACACCGCTAAAAATAAGTTTCCCATACCACATAAAGGAACTCTTGGATGAGTTGCCTAAGGCAGCTTGGTTTTCCAGATTAGATCTTAAGTTTAAGTATCACTAGATCCAGATGCACCCTTTCAATGTTTATAAAATAGCTTTTAGGATTCATTAGGAGAATTATGAGTTCCTTGTGATGTCCTTTAGGCTCGCTAATGCCCCTTCCACCTTCCAAAGCTTAATGAACAATTTATTTAGGATGCATCTCAAATAATAGTTTCTATCGATCTTCTTCGATGGCATAAACGTGTTCAACAAGAACTTTGAATGTCATATGAAACACCTTAGAGTCATCTTAGAGCTTTTACTACACAACCAACTTCTTTATAGAGGAAAAAAAAAACTATTTTGGTGCCTTTCAAGTAACATACTTGGGGCATGTCATATTAGTAACTAGAGTTTCAATAGACTACAAAAACATAAGAGTCTATTTCCAATTAGCCAAGTCCCTCGCACAAAACTAATAAGAGATTTTTTAGGGTTAGCAAGATGTTACAACTGTTTCATTAAGCGTTTTGGTGCTATGAGTAATCCTTTAATCGAATTACTTTAAAAAATGCTTGTAAGTGGACTAATCACACTGAAGAAGCATTTCAAAAGTTAAAGAAAACATTGGCTAGTGTCCCTATCTTGGTATTACCAAATTTTGAGAAATCATTCTCCACTAAGTGGAAATGGTTTTGGGGCAATGTTGAGTCAAGATGGTGATCCATTGACATAATGCAAGCAGTCCCTTAACTACTAAACATCACAACTTATCTACATACAAGAAAGAATTTCTCTTAGAATAAAAGATGCATACACCCTTTCAATAAAGGTGGTTCCCTAGATTACTAGAGAATGATTTTGAAATCAAGTATAAAAGAGAGAGATAACCAAGTTGCGGATGCTCTCTCCCGAGTATTAAGTATACAGCTATGTGCCTTGGTTTTATCTCAAGATAAACGGCAATTGTTGAATGAAATAAAGGAGAGCTAGAGGACTGACCATACAACTGAAGACTTGATAATTAAGAGTCTAATGGTATGCTGACATTAAGCTCTTATCAATGGTCTTAGGAGATTTTGCCATGGAAAGAGAGAGTGGTGGTCAAATGTGATGTTAATTTCCGAACTAGAATCGTGTCTATAATGCTTGAAAGCTCCATGTGAGGGTTCATTATGGAGAGTTAGGCATTATCAAAAGGCTGCAGTCACTATCCTATTAGAAAGGGCTTCAAAAGGACATCATCAATTATGTATGAGCCAATAAATATGACACTTTTGCTACCTTTAGCTTACTACAGCCCTTCACAATTCTGAAGAGGCGTGGGACTGACATTCACATGGACTTTATAGAGGAGATACAGTTGTCTTCCCGTTATTCAGTAATAATGGTGGTTGATCAATCGCTTTACTAAATTTGCACACTTTTACATAATTAGGCATCTCTACGCTATGAAAATAATTCCCAATTTATTCATTTCCAACATATTCAAACTATATGGAATGCTAGACTATAACCAGTGATTGAGATCCCTTATTCCTAAGTCAATTCTGGTGAGAGTTCTACTAGCTACAAGGTGTCAACTAACAATTTTCATCTACCTATCATCCACAAGCAAATGGATAGGTGGAGGACGTCAATTGCTCCCTAGAGACTTTTTTGAGATGCATGACTGGAGATTTTCCCTATAAATGTTCCAGTAGCTTCCTCCAGCTAAATGGTGGTATATCACTACTCACCATTCAGCCATCAACACCACATCCTTCAAGGTTTTGTACGGGTACCCTTCTCCCATCCGTGTCTTTTACGTAGCTAAAGACTTTAAATTAGTGGTAGTGGATAATATCCTACAAGACAGGGAAGCAACCATTCAAGTAGTTAAGTTACATCTTCGACAAGCAAAGTAGATAAAGCTTTCCAAACAGGCGAATAAGGGAAGAGTAGATAAAGCTTTCCAAACAGGCG
>JANQBM010000004.1:8888338-8898839 GCA_025594535.1 Erythroxylum domingense | reverse complement strand
ATTTATTCATAAAGTCTGTACATGACTATGAACAAAAAGCGCTAAAGGGGATTGCCTTTAGGGCACTACTCTAACAAAACTACCACTTGAGTTTTAGACAGAAGGGTGAGGTCGTAGAGTGACAAAGGTTTGCGTTGTTTGAACATACAAATGAAGAGCACCATAATGGATTAAGGGTTAAGTTTAGTGGGAGTCAGTTTTAATCTAAAGAACCATTATAATCTATTATGCTTATGCTTAGGAGTCAAATGACATTTCATACTCACAAGTTTAATCCTTTACATTTCTACTATGCATTTAACGCTTTGTTTGCCAGCATAAATAATAACTATTGTTAGTTAGGTCAGAATTTAAACACTAAATTTTTGTTTAAAACATGCCATACATTGTCATCTACTCAAGTTGTAATTAATACATTATCACAAAGTTGAAAAGGCTAAACGTTAAATGCATCCTATGTTTATTAATTCCAAGCTATCAGTTAGTGTTAGAAACTCAATCTCTCTTATTAGTTTTTCACTCGTTCGAATCATTAGATCATCGTCATTCTATTAGCAAATAGCTATTCATATTCATAAACTTCTAAAAACCAAACATAAAAAGAAAACGAGAATCCACAAAAATAATAAACTGAAAAATAACATAATGCAATGAAATCAAATTCTCAATATAATTAGAAAATTACCAAGTCAGTTTTCAAAAACTCACTTGATGAAAAGACCAAGATTAATTTCGTTTCATATATTGACAGAAAAAATTAACAAATTTTCAATCAGATATGGAGAAGAATAACAAACCCAAAAATATCTTACACTATATAGAAGCAATGAGTCACAAGAAAAAAGAAGCAGGAGAGAGAAAAGAGGATTTAGGGTCAATAGTTGTAAAGGAGGGGAAGTGAGGAGTAGATTTTTACAAGGTATGTTTGCTGAAAATATACCGATAAGAGAGAAAAATAAATGAGATATGTTATTAAGAAAACATGTTGTGAAAGCATTAAAAAAATTGTCTAATTTAATTTTTTATTTTTAAAAACAAAAAATGACAACAATACTCCAACAAATATTCTTTTAAAGCAAAAGAGTTATTTTTACCCTAAGGACAAATTTAACCATAATATTTTAGATAGTATAAAATTAAATCTTAACATTTGACAAAGCTTAAAATTTATATGAGATCCGACAATTAAATTATAAAATTTGAAATTTTATTAATACTTTTAAATGTGAGACCCGTTATAATTATTTAATCCTAATTTTTGTTAACCAAGTTAACCCTAAAATTTATTAACCTAAAATATTAAATTAACAAAATCCCCAACTTCAATCTACACCTGCAAGCCTCAATCCATGAAGCCTCAGCTGTGTATTTTAAACTTCAATTTATAGCCTACAAACAAACCCACAAACCTTCTCACTAAAGAAAAAAATATAGAGTCACTCCATTGCTTCTCTCTTCTTCAATCTCCCTTGTATTCTGTTTTTGCTCAACGTAAGCCTATGTCCTTACTTTGTTTCTCAACTTTTTTTTTCTACATTTTGGTATGTTTTATTCTTCAGGTTCCAATATTTACGGTTTATTTGGATCTCTTACTTCAGAATGCAGGTGGGTTATGTCATCCTCAGCATAAGTGGTGAACTGGAGTTAAAAGGAACGTTTTCTCTGTCGGAGTAGTTCTTGAAGGAATCAAGTCCTCTGGTTCGACCATTACCGTAGTTGGAGAAGTTTTTGTTCTGATACACGACAAAGTTCGAGTCTTTATCATGTTTCTCTAGACTCGGGAACAAATCGGGAAAGCAAAAAAGTTTTGCTATCAAGAAAAATGCTGGGAGCTGAGTGTTAAGAGAGTTTTGGGCCGTAAGTTTGGATAAACAAAGTTCAAGTCTTTATTTCCAGTTTCTTCTTAGTTCAGCTCCAAATTGAGAAGGAGGAGGAGTAGCTTTATGCAGCTCTAAGGGAGATAAGATGAAGAGGTTGGCATACGAGGGTAGAGGGGAAAAATCAACACCGATAATACGAATACATCACAGCTCATAACAATAACAAACCATTCACCAACTCTACATTCTGTTATAACAAATATATGATAAATAGGAGTGACCCAATGGTTTCAAGTCCTCATTTAAGTCTCTCCTTTATAGGAGGTTTTGAGTTCGAGTCACCAAAGAGGAGGAGAGGGAGAATTTTTCTTATTGATGATCCTCTAGTCCCTTGGAATGCTCCTTGGTCGGATCATTTACGGACGTATCGCTTCCAGTGACAGTGTAGGAGTGTGGAACTACTAGGAACTGGGGGCTAATAGGAACCTGATGCTGATTGGGAAAGCAGTGATCAATCAGCAGCTGACCAATCAGTATGTGACGACTCCTTATGTGCAGAAATGTACAGGTTACGTAAGAACCTGAGAGACATTGGGGTTCCAGATTTACCTCTTCTAGGGCTCTGGGGGTAGGATCTTAGAAGCTTAGGATTAGTCCGACGAAGTTGGGATACCTAATGTATATAAAAAAAAATATCTGAATTCAGTTATAATAAGCTTGTATTATAGCTTCCGCAGTTTCTCTCTCTATTATTGTACATACTATTAATACAACTTGTACATTCAATAATCAATGAAATATAAGAAAAGCATTATTTGTCTCATCTTCTTTATGGTATGGCAGCCACGAGCTCACTTCTAATTTTTTTTCTCTACCGAGTATCTTCTCCCATCACTCAAGAACAACCCAATATCAGTTTATCCTCATTTACGCTTTTACTGAGCACTACCGTTTTGCTCGAGATCCAGTACACATCGCTCCAGAAACCTCTTCGTCTTTAACAATGATTAACTTCTCATCATCCTCCAATGTTATCGTTATCAATCTTGGTCTATCATCTGACACCAAACTTACTGGTGCAAATTACCCTTCTTGGAAAGCTCTCATGCTCTTGTTGTTTGTTGGATATAGTGTTGAAGGCTACATTGATGGCTCCTATCCATGCCCTGATGCAACGTTGACTGAATACAAAATATAGATCAGACAAGACAAACTATTGATTCATGTGTTGATGTCCTCCGTGGCCCCATCGGTTATAACGCTACTTCGATCGGTGAAGACGTCCAAAGAAGGCTGGGATCTGTTAGTCAAGACTTTTGCTGGCAGATCCAAGGCACGACTTTCTCTCCCTCAAAGAAAGGCTCCTAACTATATGGATGGGTGAATATGCAGTTGCTAACTACCTTAAGAGAATTCGTGACCTTATGGACAAAATTGTCGTGATCTCATCGCCCATTGATGATACCGACTTGGTGCTGCAGGCGTTAAATAGTCTCACTCTATATTTTAAAGAACTTAATGCTGCCTTAAGAGCTTGAGACACGACTATTACCTTTGATGAATTGTATGACAAACTAATAGACTTTGAATCTTTTCTACACAGGTAGTCCCGACAACTTGACTTACAGGAGCCACTGAGCGTTAATCTTATGCAATGAGGTGTGTCCGGCCAGCCCTCCAAGTACCACCACAATATCGTGGACGACCTGTGCACTCACCTAGACCACACTCAAGCATTGGCTCACCTTGCATGGATGGAACAACTGCTTCACGCTCGGGCAGTGGGCAGCCCCATTCCATAATATGCCAATTTTGTTAACGTCCGGGTCATTCGGCCAAGACTTGTTGGAAGTTGCATAGCAAACCTGCAAGCTTTCGATGCCCGACTGCTAATTACTCCAATAGTGGCACTAAATTTTCTAACTCTTCACAATGGATTCTTGACTCCGGTGGTACCCACCATGTAACCAATAAGCTACAAACCGTGGCAAGTCATACTCCATACAATGGTACCGATGGACTCCAAGTTGGAGATGGTTATAGAATTCCTATTGACAACACTATTAGTTTCCATCTACCCACTCACTCTCGTTTACTACTATGTGATAAAGTGCTTCATGTACCCAGTATTGACAAAAACTTAATTTCTGCTAAACATCTTTGCACTGTCAATAATGTCTCCATTGAATTATTTCCCAATTCCTTTCAGGTGAAGGATCTACAGACACGATTGGTCCTGTTTATGGGGGCGTGCCACAATAACCTCTACCATTTTAGTATTCCGTCAACCAACCCCAAAGTGTTTCACTCTCAAGTCTTACCTTTAGGCATCATTCATCACATCCTCGGTCATCCATCAAATAAAATATTTCAGTTCCTTAAGTCCAAAACTAAAATTGCGTCTCACCCTAATCCTGAGATTGTCTGTGTCTCATGTCAGTGTGCTAAAAGCCACAAGTTACAATTTTCTCGGCAACATTTGTCCACTACTACACTATTGGAAATTTTATTTTCAGATGTTTGGGGACTTGCCCCTGTTCCTTCCATTGATGGTTTTTGGTATTATGTAATTTTTGTTGATCATTTTTCCAAATATACATGGCTATATCCCATCAAAAGCAAATATGATGTTTCCGCTATATTTCAGAATTTTAAATTAGTTGTTGAATTTTTTTTCAACCTCCCATTCTCACCCTATACACAGACAACGAAGGTGAATACATAAAACTCGAACCTTTTGTATAGTCCTATGGTATCTCCCTTCAAACTACCCCCTCACATACCTGAGCTAAATGGTGCGTCTGAAAGTCGTCATCGTTATATCCTTGAAACAACCAGAGCTCGACTCCATAAAAGTCATTTACCTCCTACGTTCTAGTCATTTAATTTGCAGTTCTTATGTCTGTCTACCTTATCAACCGAATGCCCTCACAACTTCTTGCCATGCCAACCCTATATGAAACCTTGTTTCGTCAATCTATGTTATATGATCATCTTCACTCCTTCGGGTGTCTGTGTTTTCCGTGGCTCTGTCCTTATACCAGTTAAGAAAACTCCAAACCAGGTCCACTCCATGTAATTTTCTTGGCTATTCTAGGTCTCAATTTGCCTATATTTGTTTTGACCCCACCACCCACAAATTATATGTGTTAAACCCCATTTCCGAAGTCTAACTCGGATACCATAACTGTTGCTCTGATACCAACTAATGTTAGACCCCATTTTCAGAGTCTAACTCGGATAGCATAACTGTTGCTCTGATACCAACTACTGTTGGGCCCTGTTTTCGGAGTCTAACTCATATTCAGAATACAGATATCCTAACCCAACATTTAATCGAAAATATCATAATACTCTCCGATCTTTACTTCATCATAGTCTTTAATACATTAATGACAACTAACTTTCATCAATCACAACAACCTTATCTTTCCTTTGTATAGTACATCTAATTTCGATTCTCATCATCTATACATAATCCATATTTCACAAACTTCAATGGGCATTCCAAGCCCTAACACCAAATTTCCCAAAATACATAACATACTGAAACCAACAATACTTAAAATGTAACTAAAACCCTCATATTTACATAATCTAGCTTAAAATACAAAAATGTAACTTAAATCGATGCTTTGACTTTCTTTCACTTCATCTCTTAATCATCACCTGTAGGTGGGGACAGGAGAGGGTGAGCTTTACAGCTCGTGGGTAACAGTTTATAATAAAAGATAAGCAAAAAATTTTGAAATCATTTTTCTTGTCATTGAAAACGTTTATTGAGTTCATAAAGCACACTTTTCTCAAAATTCTTGTCAAATTCACAATATAGCAAATCATGTATGCATTCATCATGTCAAACATATCAAAATGCAATGCACATCAAATAGCTCGAGGGTTCCATGGAAACAGAATGGAGGAACTGAAGTTCACACTATGAACAGAATGAGTCCTTTTTCAGAGCTCATATGCCACAAGTGGGTAGCCGGGAGAAGGCTCTTGTCAACGTGCACGTGACGAACAGAATGGTTCCACTCTCGCCCAAACAAAAGCACATATTCATGCTCAAATCAATCATGATTTCATATTCTCATTCTTTTTCTTCTTTTCATTTAAACAGAATGCCATGACATATTTCAATGGCATGACATAATCAAACTAAATATGAACTAAAAACGCCAAGACACAAATATGAACTTCTCTACATTTCTCATTTATTAGTTCTAGTCTTCTAAGAAAAGTTCGGGGTCCAACAATATGTATCTCATCATGTCAGCTTCATTGACGATCAATTTCCATACAAATCTCTTCTTCCCTCAACTACTCTCCTAGACTCCACAAACATGATGTCATCTACGAAGCCCTCCAATCAACTCCTTCCAGTGCCATGCTCTTTGGCACCAGCATTGACTATTCCTGTGGCACCTTCTCCCCCACCACCAAACCCATCTACTGGCTCCACGGCATCCCCACCTCCACCACACCCTACTAACATTCACCTGATGACCACTAGGGCCAAGAATAACATTCATAAACCCAAAACCTACAACATCTCCCAACACCCCTTACCTCCTAATGACGATAGAACCATCCATCAAGCTCTACAGATTCCACACTGGTGTGAATCGGCCTATGTAGAATATAATGCACTAATACATAATGGTACATGAACATTGGTTCCAATTGATGAAGCTTCGAATGTCATCGGCTGCAGGTGGTTCTTTAGAGTAAAACGTCATTCCGATGGATCTATTGCTAGGTACAAATCCAAACCGGTTGCCAAAGGCTACTGTCAATATCCAGGTATTGACTACAAGGAAACATACTCTCCTGTTGCTAAAAATCAAACGACCATAGTACTCTTTACTCTTGCTCTTGCAAACTCATGGAAACTACATCATTTGGAAGTCAACAACGCTTTCCTTTAGGGTAGTTTGTCTAAAACTGTGTATATGCAGCAACCACCAAGATTTGAGGACTCCACCAATCTGACACACATTTGCAAACTGTGCAAAGTTATCTATGGTCTCAAATAAGCACCCCGTGCTTAGTACCAAGAACTATGTCGATTTTTGATTCAGTATGGTTTCCGCATCATCATAAGTGATATGTCCTTATTTATTTTCCATTATGGCTCCACGGTTCTTTACTTTTTAATCTATGTTGATGATCTACTTCTTACAAGCAATTCCACCACAACATTGAATTACTTCATCTCTGTTATATCTAAGCGTTTTTCGTTGAAGAATATCGGCTATCCTACCTATTTCCTTGGAATTGAAATTATTCCGACCACTGGTGGCCTATTCCTCTCACAACAACGGTATATCCATCACATCCTCGAGAAGTTTGATATGGCAAATTGCAGTCCATGCAATACTCCTCTGATTACCACTGCTACACTCAAATTGGATGGTGGCACTACTAACGCTGATGGCACCACATATCATCGTATTCTCGGGGTACTCTAGTATGTTACCCTTACACGTCCCGATATGAGTTTTGCGATAAATAAGCTGTCATAGTTCATGCACAAATCGACTGAGCTTCACTTTTAGCAACTTAAACGCACCCTAAGGTATCTCAAACACACTCATGATTTTGGTCTTCAACTTTATCGTCCTTCGACATTGCGACTTCGTGCCTTTTCCGATTCAGACTGGGGAGGTGATCCCAACATTGGAACGTCTACCTCAGTCTATGTCATTTTCTCGGTCCAAATCTAGTTTCATGGAGCTCTAAACGACAACGCACAGTTGCCAGATCTTCCAAAGAAGCTGAGTATCGTGGCCTTGCTTCCACAACCTATGAAGTTATGTGACTCCAAAACCTTCTACATGAACTTCGCATTACTCTGCTGACTGTCCCCTCTCTGTTCAGTGGAACCTAGGAGCAACCTATGTCTGTTCCAACCCGAAATTTCACTCTCGTATGAAACATTTAGCATTGGATTATCACTTTGTTCGTTATCAAGTTCAGTCCAATAACATGACGGTTTCTCATGTATCCACCAATGACCAGGTTGCAGACGTGCTCACAAAGAGCCTCTCTCGTCTTAAATTTGAAATCTTTCGGGACAAGATGAATGTCACAAGCAGAGACATCATCTTGCGGGGGCATAATACGAATACATCACTTCTCATAACAAACCATTCACCAACTCTATGTTCCGTTATAACAAATATCTGAATTCAATTATAACCAACTTGTATTATAGCTTCCTCAGTTTCTCTCTGTGTTATTGTACACACTATTAATACAACCTGTACATTCAATAATCAATGAAATACAAGAAAAGCATTATTTTTCTCATCTTCTCTAATCGATAGAGGGGACAGTCATAGAGAAGAAGAGTGCTTTAAAGTATCAGGAAAATGGAAAGCAACAGGAGCGACTGCGTATTTTTTTCCAAAGGATGTTACTATAATTGGAAAGGCGAGAGAGGGTAACTGACAAGAAAAGACAAACCCGCTAGAACAGCTAACAGAAAGTGATGACGGAGGAAGTGGAAAACAGGTAAAATGATTAAGAGGAGGGATGAATAGCAAGAGAAAGACAGAAGGGAAAAGTTTGATAAAGGAGAAGAAAACTTAAATCCTAGCTAGCGGGGAGAATACTCTCTAGAATTCATTCTTTGTTTTTAGTTACAAAGCTGCTCAAACTTGAATAAAAAGTTAGAAATCACTTGGACGCAATTTGTTCTCTGTGGGAAGGCTACTGCTTAGACGCAGTATGTTCATTCCACTCGTTCCAACCAGTTGTTGTACATGAGTTTGATCTTCTGTTCGTAAAGTCGCACTTTGTTCATATTAAATGAGTCCCTGATCAGTGATGGGCAAATCTGGCGGAAGCTCAGCTAGATTTGATCAAGCCTCCTTGTTGATTCTAATTATTTACAAACAACTTAAAAGTCCATTACAGACACTAAAAGGAAAAAGAAAAAGAAAAAGAAAATTTGACACTTCAAGACTCGATGGAAAGTAAATCTATATAGGATTAATCAAACACGACACGAGACCTTTCTAACATTATTGAAGTTAGTTGATTAATCATTATACACATTCTATAAACATTCCTTGCTACAATTTTGACATTAACATGACTTTTTATTACTTTTAGATCAGGAGACATATCGTACAGACATTATCTGCTTAAGTAATTAAAACAACCATGACTTTATTTGATTTAGATTTCTTTCTCCTAGTTTTTAATTTCTCTGTCAAGTCTAGCGCCTACCAAAATATCCAGTATCTAACGGTTGTCTTATCCACGTAACCTTCGCAATAATCAAAAAAATATAATTAAGTAGTATGCACATGCGTGGAGCATGCGCTTTATTCCTGTCGACCTTGGGGTTTCCCCATAAGCTAAGCTACCAACATTCCCTTTCCCTGGGAAGGGAAATATGGAAGCTGGTGGTCCATCAAGAAGAACACTTGTCTCCAATATCTCCAGATCTTTTTCTGTCGTAGTTCTACGGTTGTTTTTAACCGTTGCTGTGGCGGCCACTGTCGTTTTTATCCATCCTGTCGGTCATTTCTTTGCGCATACTAAGCCTGGCTTGGCTCTTTATGTACTCGTCATTCTCACTGCTTTTATTGGTAACTAGTTTCTTAAGTGATTACTGTTGCAATTAGATGTTATATTTGCTCACTTACTTAATTCATGTATTTACAACCTCGATCCAGTGGTTTGGCCGTTGCAAGTATGCGCTGTAGTCCTTGGCGCCCGAGTGAGTTGTGTACTAGCTGTGGTGTTTAATGTTGCTCTGGCATTTGCCGTTGGACTGACTTGCTCTTTTAGCTTTGGTGAGTTCCATTTACATTCAACTTTTATCAAGATGTTTGTTACTTGAGACTTTTTTAAATGGACAAAGAGAAAACAAAATCACATCCATGGCATATAAGTATGGAGAATTGGGTTGCATGCACCCCTCAATGATGTTTTGTTAATATGTTTTCTTTCTATTTTTTGATAACAGGAAAAGTCCTTTTAGAATCTGTGACCTTATCTGCCGTGGCCATGGTACTTGTTACTCTCTGCACGTTCTGGCAGGTTTTTAAAGGCTACGATTTTCAACCTCATCTTCCCTTCTTCATTGCTGTCATGATATCTCTTTTGCTCTTTGTTCTTATTCAGGTATATCTTTGTTCCTTTTTTCTTCTATTGGAATTCTTGAATTCTAAACTAAAAAACGTATCGAATCTTGAAATTTACTAACTCTTAGTTTGCATTACAT
Organism: Erythroxylum domingense; assembly: GCA_025594535.1. Taxonomy (NCBI): domain Eukaryota; kingdom Viridiplantae; phylum Streptophyta; class Magnoliopsida; order Malpighiales; family Erythroxylaceae; genus Erythroxylum; species Erythroxylum domingense. The sequence goes on along the minus strand of JANQBM010000004.1, from coordinate 8,888,780 downwards.
TATGTGTATATATAAATTAAGGTTGAAATCAAAGGAAAGAAACTTATCGTATAACATATATAATTGAACTTTTAAATTGTTGTTATCAAATATTATATTAGTTATTAAATTCCATTTATTTCATATACGATAAAATAAATAATTAAATTAGCTCCTATAATTCTTATATGATTTTAATTAATAAACTAATAATTATTAACTATTTATGCCATGACATTATTTGTTCTAAATTCTTAACAAGAGAAAGATACTATTCAATCTCATTATAAGACTGATTTTCTATGTTTTATCCTAAACTAGATTAAATATATCAATTACGACCAAATGGATTCATTAGTTAGTTAATTATTTATACGTAATTTAGAATTATTATTATTATTATTATTATATGTTAAATAAGGAGCTGTTATGTTATGTCTGGTTGTGAACTCGTCTGACTCTT
>JANQBM010000004.1:8815723-8832148 GCA_025594535.1 Erythroxylum domingense | reverse complement strand
GTAATTTATACGTATAATTGTAACAGCCTCCAAACCTGATGGTTTAGAGCGAGTAAAAGATAAAAACTGAAGCTTGCTAACACGATTAACACAACACAAACATATATACTTCACACAACACAAGGCATTATCCAATTTAGAAACAATCAGATTCAATATATATTTCACACAACACAAACAATCAGAAACATGATAGCATAATGCAGATTCAATTCAGAACAATATACATACCTGTGAAAAGGAACAGAAGCAGCACTTGGATACAATCAGAAAAACAATGCAACCTATCACCTATCAACAACAACCCAGGATTCCTACATAGAAACAAAGAAACAAGTTCAAAGTTTGGAAAGGAAATGAGGGAATGATCCAAAACCCAGCAAATTTTACAATAACAAAAGACGTCTCAGCATTCTGGTATAAGAACAAAACTAACCGAAGACCAAACAAGATGAAGAGCTACTTAAATGATCCCATTCAAGATCTGCAAACCCCACTAATGGCTGAAGGTCTCCACAGATGACAAATCCACATATACAAACAACCAACACTCTGATGGTCTCCATTTCACAGAAACTTCCTCCATTTCTAACTCCAGACTAGAAAAAGAAAAGAAAAATACCAGGTGGACCAAATTTGCGCAACCAGAGAAATGGAGACCTTCGGAGGCAGTGACATTGTTCCAGCAAATAACAAAAACTTACCAGTGATAAAAGATTCCTTGCGTGCGAGAGAGTTGCCCAGAGTGTGACAAAGAAGCGTAGAGAGAAAGCCCAGCGTGCGAGAGAGGAGTGAATCTGGAAGAAACGAAGGAGGGCGTATGCGAGAGAAAGAAGGATGAAATATCAGAGGAGAGGGGTAATATGAGGAAGTTGTTCCGGAGACAGGGACACAAATACATTGTCCTTTGGTTTTAGAAGGGACAATATTTTTTGTCCCTGTCCTCCAGAGACAGGGGACAGAAACGCAAGGACATCAAACAAACAACTAAGGAGACAGGATTATTTTGTTTTGTCAATTGTCCCCAGTCACGGGGAAAGTAAGCATACACAGGGTTATGGTTAGATGGCCTTTAGGAAGTTTCCTTCCTAAAGACAATCTGCAACATCTCTATATAAACCTAAGAAATCAAGATAGAAACTTTACTCTCATTTTAAGAAATGTTAAAATTAGAGCCATTTGACCAAAAGATGAAACAAGAAGGGTTAAACAGTATAAGTAAAACAACATAAGCGAAAGTCTGGACTTCAATAAAAACAAGAAACTATACCAAGTAGGCTAAGCTATTGACTCAATAATCTCAAAGCATTCCAAAGCATTCGTATTAGAACATCTCAATTTATAGTATGCCAGAACGTCTAGAAATAATCCAGATATCTACAGTTAGATGTCGATAGATATCGTGCTGCATTGCACAACCCTTACCATAAGCTTTTTATATCACATGACGAGGATCATGGAGTTCCATGGAAAACACACCCTAAGCACCAAAAAATAAACTACAGCACAAAGTTATCTGAACCACTTTATGGGATCATACTTAGGGCTCGAGAACCAAGTTCAAATTTTGAACTTTGTCGTATTCAGACTTCTTTCAAGCTTAAAATTTGTACTTAATTCATTTAAATTATTTCATACAAATAAACCTAAGGATGACTTTTAACGTTAGTTACATAATATAATCCCTTAACGAGCATATAATCAACATATTCGTGAGCTCTAATACGGAAAACCTGATTGTGCTCAGTCAGTCCCTAAACAAAATCAATCAGTCCCTAAACTTCAAATACAACCGAAATAGCCACACATCATATCCAATCAAGTTGTGAGTTCAGTGAACCTTAAGAATACATTAACTAAAGGTACTAGTTTAATTACAACAATCAATCTTCTAGTTTAATTACAGTAAGTATACAATCTCCTCACAAATGCCTTTGATACAAAAAATGTATGGTCATACCAGAAACGAAGCCATCAAAGAATTAGCCTATAGAATATAAGGATTGTATAGCACTGACCGTCTAATCCAAAGAGCTATACTTTCTCTACAAAGCTTATACATCAGTCATCAATGTAAATTAGCCAAAATCTATCTCTTTCTAAACAAGTTTTTGAGGGCCACTATGGAACTCTAATGACAACAAAGATTCAATCTGAATGAATCCCACCATAGTAACATCAAATTGAGGCTCGACTATGTAAAAAAATGATCATTATTAAATGCTCTATATTTGATATTGCCATCCAAAGTTCAACAATCCTCAACTGTAATAGTAATGCAGAAGGAACTATACCGCAAGAAGTAAGGGACTAAAACATATTGAAAATCGAATAAGATGTCAGTAAACACTTATATGTGCAAAGTTGCAAATATTATATAATCTTTATGAGATCATAACACAGATATGGGCACGCAACTGAAGACTCAAAAAGGTATTCATATTATTGTAAATGATGTTTCTTATCATAAGTTTCCATGATACTACAATCAATAAGATGGACCAATACCAAAGATAGCACAAAGCATCTGACCAATCAATATCAGGCCAACCTGCTTCAAATTTCATTCCTAAAAGAAAGACATGACAGAAACAATTACACTTATGTATAACACTCATATGCCAAAACCAAAAATTGTGCAAATCCTGTGGAAAATATGGTCACGCTATCCTCACTCTGTGTTCTCTGCCATAGTTGCATTTCCATGTCTACATATCATACAACAGAAAACAAAAGAAATCAAGAAACCAAGTGAAAAACGTAATTAAAATCCATCCAAAACCAATGAGTAAAAACAAACTTGTCTTCTTTAGGAATATCAGTATGAATCAACTTCACAATTGTAATGCCAACTTCAAGCTCATCAAACATCAGTCTCACCTGCAACAATCATCATAATTCCATTAAAGCTAAAATATCACTCCACAATACAAAATTAAAATTTTCAAAGATCACGTGAAAGCAATAAAAACAAATCAAAGCAGCAATCTTTACCGTGGAAATAGCCCCATCAGGCCAACTCCCAAAGCTAGATAGCCTTTAGCTTTGGTCAATTATCTAGACCCAAAAATTTCAGTACCGCAAAAAAGAAGAAAAAGCATTAAACCCAAAAATCTCAGGTTCGAAGTGAAGAGCAAAACCCAGAAAAAAGAAGAAGAAGAAGAAGCATTAAACCTAAAGATGGAATGGTTCGGAATGAAGAGCAAAACGAAGAAGAACAAAAAGAAAAAGAAGCAGAAGAAGAAGAAGAAGAAGAAGAAGAAGAAGAAGAAGAAGAAGAAGCATTAAACTACCAGTGAGATTCAAGAACACAAACAATAAAAAAATGGTGAAACTAGAAGAGAAGGACAAAACTTGTTAGGAAAGAACATTTTTAACTTACCCAGAAGAGAGGGGCAGACAATCGTGGTCGAAGGTTAGGCTGGGGAAGAGAATCACTTGAAGGTTGGGAGAAGGACAACCCTCTTTCACGGTAGAGAAGGATAAATTTGTCCTCAAGTCATGACATCTAGTCCCGACATGCTCAGAATAGATAAAGAAAGGGGAGGAACTGCTTTAGGTATTCCGTAAATTGAAAGAATATCTAAACTGAAGGATTTTTTTTTGTATCTTTTTTAACCAAACAAAGTAATAAGTTATTATCAGGAATTAAGGAGGAATGGAATAGTCATTCCCCTAAACCAAACAGCTTGTAATATGAATTGTTTCCAAATGAAACATGATAAAAGCGTTTCTAGCATGTATACTAGATTTATTGATATTATCAATGCTCTCAAGAGTCTTGAAAAGACCTACACTAATGTTAAAATGGTAAGAATGTTGCTTAGGTCACTACCGAAAATGTGGAAAGCTAAAGTGACAAGCATACAAGAAACTAAGTATCTAACAACATCACTATTGGAGGAGCTTATTAGATCTTTTCTTACATATGAAATAAGGCTCTAAGAGATGCAAAAAGAAATGACTCTTTTGAAGAAAAAGAATTTAGCATTCAAAGCCTCAAAGGAAGATAAAGTTAGGAAAGAAGAGATATCATCTAGTGAAAGTGATGAACAAGATATTAATTTAATCGTTAGAAAATTCAAGAAATTCTTAAAGAAAAATTCCTAAAAAAGAAAAGACTACAAAGGTGGTAAGATAGATTGAAAACATATATTAAATAACATCATTTTCTTTAAATATAGAAAACCCATACATATGAAGTCTCGATGCCCTCTCCTTAAAGAAAATAACAAATATAAAAGAAATGACAAGAAGGAGAAGAGGGTAAGGGAAAAAAGAAGGCACTTAAAGCCTCCACTTGGGATGAGACAAGTGACTCCAAAGTGATCATTTGAAAAGAGATGTAGCTCATATGTGCTTTGGGGCAAAAGATTATAATAGATTACTCTCTAAGAAAAAGATTATAATAAGTTACTCTTTAACTCTAAATTAAATGACAATAATAGTGATGTTGAGTCCATATGATGAATAAGTTGAGAGATTTAAAATCATCAGTATGTAAAAGAAAAAGCTATCTTCCAAACTCAAAGAAGTTTAAAAGAACCTAAATACATGCATGAGTAAGAAATCCTCGTGATTCCTATGCTCATGAAAGAATAAGGAATGCATGCATGAACCAAAGTTATAAAGTTCATCACCGTACCGCCATTCCAGCTTACTCTTATTATGGTATGTTATTTTTATAATAAATATGGGTACATTGACAAATTCTATTTCTCAAAACAAAGGTTAATAACTAAATCCTCAATGAAGTTAGTTGAAAATAGGGAGACTAATACCTAAGTACCTAAGCTTATTTTGGTACCTGAAACATATTAATTAGGTTGTTTTGTATGTCTTTAAGGAAAAAAAGAAACAAACGGTATATGGATAGTGGATGCTCAAGGCATATGACTGGCAGTGCATCCCAACATTCAACTCTTAGAGACAAAAATTGAGGATTCGTCACTTTTAAAAATAATGTCAAGGGTAAGATAATTGGCATTGGATTAAGTGTAAGCTAGCTATATGACAAAGGCTACAAAGTATGCTTTGAGAGGAGAACGTACATCGTATTTATAAAAATTGAAAATAGCATTGAATTTTTAGGAAAAAGACAAGGAAACATATATACAATTGATCTTGATGATTTGTCTAACCAAAATTTGAAATATATGATGCCTAATAGTGCAAATATATGGATTTGGCATAGGAGACTTCGACATGTAAGTATAGACCTCATCTCCAACCTTAACTCTAAGCAACTTGTCAATGGGCTTCTGAAAAAGATGAGATTTGTGGAGCTTACCAATGTAAAAACAAACCAAAAGCTCATCCAAGAGTAAAAATTTGGTAACTTCTACTAGACTTTTATAAATACTTCTATGGATTTACTTGGACAAATTAGAGATGTTAGTTTAGGTGGTGAATTTTATACTTTTATCATAGTTGATGATTTTAATAGATTTACTTGGGATACAAGGATGAATGCTTTGAGGCATTTGTCAAATTTGTAAAAAGGGTTCAAAATGAGAAGGAGCTCTTAATTGCATCTATCAGGAGTGATCATGGTAAGAAACTCAAAAATGAAAAGTTTGAAACATTTTGTAAAGATAACAATATTTTCATATTTTTTCCTCATCAATAACCCATCAACAAAACAGAGTTGTTGAGAGGAAAAATGGGACTTTGAAAGAAATGGCTACGACTATGATCAATAAGTATGCTCTTCCTAAATACTTTTGGGTGGAAGTAGTCACCGTTGCATGCTACCTCTTAAATAGAGTCTACATAAGACTATCTTTAAATACAACTCCCTATGAACTTTGGTAAGGGAAGAAGTTGGCAATCAATTAATTCAAAGTTTTTAGTTGTAAGTGCTATATTTCTAATACTAAAGAAAATGTGGGAAAGTTTGATTCCAAAGCGAATAATGGAAATTTTCTTAACTAGTCCTTAACTAGCAAAGTGAATAAGGTATTTAATAGGAAGAGTCCTATTAATGAAGAGTCTATAATGTTATCTTTGATGAATCTAACCCTCTTATATCGAAGAAAACGAGAGTGATCTCCAACTCATAAGCACATTGTTGAACCAAGTGAAAGAAATAAGAAGGATGAGGAGCTCCCAAGAGATTAGAATTCAAGAAAAACCATCCTCTGAATCCAATTTTAGGTGATGGTCAACAAAGAGTAATCACTATATCTCATCTTATTTTCATTTCTCAAATTGAACATAAGACTATAGAAGAAGCCCTGAATAATGAAATTTAGGTTCTTTTTATGAATGAGGAGTTTAACCAAGTTAAGAGGACTAAGGTGTGGACTTTAGTACCTAGACTTAGTGATCACCAAATCATAAACACCAAGTGGGATTTTAAAAATAAAATAGATGAATTAGGTACTATTATAAGGAATAAGGCTAGACTGGTGACAAAAGAGTACAATCAAGAAAAGGGCACAAACTTTGAAAGAACTTTTGCTTTAGTGGCTAGGCAAGATGTCATTAGACTCTTGCTTGCGTTTGCATCCTACATGAATTTCAAATTATTTCAAACGAATGTTAAAAGTGCTTTTAAAATGGTTTCATACAAAAAGAAGTTTATGTTATTCAACATTCTAGTTTTAAAAAACATGATGCACCTAACTATGTCTACAAACTTTCTTAATAGCTTTTTATGAATTGAAATAAGTTTTTAGAGCTTGATATGATAGGTTAAATGCATTTCTTTTAGAAAATAGATTCTATGAAGGCAAGTTGATATTAAGCTCTTTATTAAAATGCACAAGCATGATATTTTAATTGTTCAAATTTATTTTGATGATATTATTTTTGTGCTACTAATGAGAGTATGTGTAAAGAATTTTTCAAGTGCATGAACAGGGAATTTAAGAAGAGCATAATGGAAAAACTTAACTTCTTTCTTGGGCTCCAAATAAAGCAAATAAAATAATGTATTTTTATCAATCAAGCAAAGTACACTAAAGAACTACTCAAACTCTTCAAAATTGATCAAGCCAAACCATCAAGGTCACCTATAAACATCACAACAAAATTGAATAAAGATGAAGAGGTGCCGGTAGATGTAAAGCTCTATCAATGTATGATTAGTATTTTATTTTATTTTATTGTAAGTAGGCTAATATCGTATTTAGTGTTTTCTTGTGTGCAAGATTTCAATCAAGCCTTAGGGAATCACACTTATTATTTTTAAACACATCATTAAATATTTATATGGAACCATTTCATCAGGGCATTTATATCCAAAGAATACATTTTTTAATTAATTGGTTATTTGAATGCAACTTTTATCGGTAGCTTTTTGGATAGAAAGAGAACATATAGTATTTATCAATTTCTAAGAAATACATTAGTCTAATAGTTTAGTTGGAAACAAAATTCAGTCGTTTTATTAATGGCAAAAGTCAAATATATAGCTACTAGTAGTTGTTGTACATAAATCATATGGCTTAGACAACAACTTAGAGATGACATAATGGACCCTACTAAGATACCTATCAAGTTTAATAATAGTTGTGTCAATTATCTCACAAAGAACCCAATTCAATATTCTAGAACTAAGAACATAAAATTAAATACTATTTTAATAGAGATCATGTGCAAAATGGAGACATTGAGTTAGAATTAGTGGATATACAACATCAATTGGCCAACATTTTTACTAAACCTATGAGTGAGGATAGATTTTGCTCAAGTAGAAGAGAATTAGGGATGGTTGACAAAAATTCTTTATGTTAAATGTTTTTTATTAAAAAATCATTGATTTTCTTTTTATTGATGTGGTATAAGATTCCATAAAATATTGTTCAACCAATCAATCTCCTCGCCCTTTTGCAAGAGTTTATTTATGTTTTGATTGCTTGCTTAGTCAACTAATCAATCACACTAGTCCTTCAGGGGTTGACTAATGTTCCTGATTTTAAGACTCCTCTCTTTCCTAAGAGTTTGATGTGAATTTGGTTTTACATTATGGTTGACCAATATCACTCAGCAATCTACCAATATCACTCAGCAATCTACCAATATCATTTGTTCATCCAAAACTTTTTATTCTAGTGAATTTGTGGAAACACTGGACATTAAATTTCGTGGACCAACAACTGACGTTAATTGACCAATATTCAAATATAGGTCGACTAGTGGAACAACAAATACTTCGTTATTAAAAGCTAACTTATAGGAACTGTTCGGCCATTATACTCAACTAGTCAACCAGTAGATCAGGCTTACTCTTTCCTCTTTTCTCTATAATCCCAATTCCTTTGCAAAGTATTTATCCCCTAAATAAAATCTTCCCCCACTCTTTCCCTACTCATCTCATCCTTTCTTACTATTATTGAAGACAATATTGACTACTGATCTCTCTCCCTCAACTCTTCTCTAGTGTAGAACCTCCTTCTCTTGCATGATTCTGGCAAATTCCAATCTCCAGAGAGCTTGCCTATATCTGAAAGATCACGAACAATTGCCTATAAGATCCATTCCTTCAACTACTCTTAGGGTAAACCCTAACTCCACCAATTTAGGGATTTCTCTAATTTCTCATTATTTATTTCAATTGATACTTCATTTATCTTGTGATCCTACTCATAAATATGTTTATGCATTTTTATGCATTCAGTTTCATAAATCAACCTATATATTGCATCAATTTGGCATTTTTGAGCAAGTTAGGACTTTAAATTGGGATTTTTTATTTTTATGAATATCCTAAATTATTTTCCAAAATTAAAGATTCGTTTATTAAAATGACGATTAATTTAAGGTTTTTGAATTATAGATTACATTAAATTGTATCTAATTTTGTTCGGATTAGAGTTTTTAGTTGTTTTGACTAAATGACATTTTGGATTTTTGAAATTAATCAATTTTTGTGTATTTGATGACCTTTTAATTCAATTAAGAACACTTTTTAATGTAATTCATTCAATTCAATCATTTTTTAATTTGATTAGGTTATTAGGTGTTGTAAAGGAATTATGTTTTGAATAATTCTAAATTACACTTACTCCAAACTTTTTGCACTTTGATTATGTGCTTCAAATTCTTTTCCCAAACACATTCGTTTTGTCTATTTGCTTCTTTTAATTTTCATTTCTAATACTTTTTTTGTATTCTTTATAACTCTCCCTTTTACATTATGTGTTGTGATTATTTATACCTTACTATGATAGGTGAAAAATTGGAGTTTGTGGAATGGAATTTATAAAAGTAGTTTTCTTGCGGGAGACCCTTCATATTTATTCTTTATCATATTTTTTGAACCTTTCCTCTTGCTCTTTGTCGTTTAACTTTTCCTTGCTCTTGTAGCAAGAACTAGAGGGAACCATAATCCTATGTCTAGGACACTCGTACAAGGTCGAGCTAACTGGACACCCTTTAAAACTCGTACAATTCATGAGAGATCCCTGAACCTACTCCTCTCATGAACAATCCTAGTAAGGATAAGTATTTTAATAATGACTCTCCTCATGGCCACGATTATGCTTTCTGCAAATTGTATGAAAATCCTATTATTTCTGCTACCAATTTATAAAAATTTTGAAACATATGGTCTTCTCTGCTATTTCACTAATCAAGGGTAGGAATCACTTCTTACCAAAATATATTATATAATTACTACCAATGTTAGGCTATTCTATACTAATCTCCATCCTAAAGTGATTCATGGTAACACCCATATTTTCTCCAAATTCTATGTTGTTGAAATTCACCTCACTTATGAGATCGTAGGTATAATCATTCCTGAAAATCTTATATATTATAATTGTCACACAAATACATCATCCAATCTTATTCTATGCCTAATGTAGTCAAAATTATTTTTAAGTTGGACACCTATGCAGAGGTCTATAGGAAACTCGATGATGTACTTAGCCTCAATGTTATTCATCATTTTCACCATATCTTTATTAAGTATAATTTTGTTTTTGTTGTGGTCACTTTACAGTTATAGGTCATTGTGACCTTTCATTCCTTTCCACCCTTATATTAGGAAAGCGTATTCATCTTGGTTTCTTTTTTTTCCTTAATATGGTCCATTTCCACAAACTAGGACAAAGAAACAAAACATTCCTTATGCTCTCATGCTTATCCTCATCTTCTAGCATTTTCATATTTCTCCTGGTGATGATGAGATTGATTTTGATTTCTTCTTTGACTCTGCTATTCTTAATTGTATATGGTATGAATTTATTGATGGTTAAATGGCCAGGCCATATTAGCAACAGCAGCTCCAACCTCAGCAATTGTCATTAGTATACGAGGCTTTGTCCTATACTGTTGGTCCTAATGAGCCTCTCTTGAGTCACATTATTAAGCTATTTGTAGATGATGAGGTTACCAGTTCATAACCACTTCATTGCTCTCCACTTAATGCTCGTCTAGTGATCATTATGTATCATCTCACCTTGTTATAAGGTAAGCTTAACTCTTTTTGGGACATCATGATACATTGACTTGATGACTTATACAACTTGATCAAGTCTCTTTTTCCCTCCAGTTAATTATTCTTTCTTTTTATGTTTCCAAAAAGTGGTGGGGGATCAATTTTTTGATATTATAGGGGAATGTTAAAATTCAAAGGAAGTGATTACCTTTTTGTATGTCTTACATTTTTATATGGTGAACATTTATACATATTTCTTTGATAATGAATACCTTTTTGTTAAATTATGCTCTCAATATTGAATTATGTTTATGATATTAATTTATGTTTTATACGCAAATTAATGTGGAGCTAATTATTATCTTGATATGGATATTTACTTACTGCTTAAATTCTTATTTTGCTTTCTGATATCATAAATGCTTTGTCAACATAAAAAAGGAGATATTGTTGAACCAAGGGAACTTCCAATCGATATTTTAGTGATAACAAAACATTAGTATTGCTAATAAAGTTAATGTTTTAATGAGAAGGAATATGAGAACAAGATTTTATCATAACGATAGATTATGAAAAGAAAGACGAAGTTTGCAAGCTTTAATGTCAAAATCAAGTCAAGCATAGAAGAAGATCAAGATAAATCAAGGTATTTGTATATTGTGTATTTCTTAATGTAAGCTCACCTTGGTTGTTTGATAGTTTAAAAGGCTCATCATACATAAACATTTCATTTCATTACATTATATAAGTATTTACATTTATTAAGAGGCATTAAAGCCTTTGGTTTTAATATAAAAGTTTTTTTATCTTTCAAAATAATTTAAGAACATTTTGGGAAGTGTTTAATTCATAATTGCATTGATCAAATTGACTTTAAGCATTTGAATTAGTTAAAATCATATTTTTAGGGTGATTGGTCAACTTATATAGGTTAGTGGTCGACCAGTATAGGTTAAAGTTGTTAGAATTGATGTATTGAGACTGTTTTGTAACATTAGTTGATGTGTTAGTTGACAAATGTGTAGTTTACTAATATGCCTACCGGTCAACTAGTGCTTTAACGATTGGTGAATATGGTGTCTTTAATGCATAGTATACTATATTGGCTCACCAGTGCCCTACAAATAGCGGTTGCAACAGTTATTTATCGGCTCCAATGACTAGTAAGGTCAAAATAATATAAATAGGTGTTTTCTCATTGGTTTTTGTATCAAGAAGTATTGAGTGCCTTTTACGTACATTTGTAAGTATTTTTAAACATTTGAGCGTTCATTATCTCATTTGTAGTATGTGAACCTTTTTGATATTATCAAAATAATTAGGTGAGCAAATTTGGGTTATAAACTCTTATTGAGGTTCTTTTTCATTGTATTGAGAGTGTTTAAAGTTGTTTTGAAGTTTCTCTTCACCTCGAAGAAAGATTGAACTTGAGGGGTGAATGTATATTATGTGAAAGTGAAAAGGAAACAAGAAATCATTTATTTTTTGAATGCTCTTTTACTGCCTCACTATGTAATGCAATTAAAAGGTTTTGTCAAAAGAGTAAAGATATCACTACCATCCCAAAAGTAATTGCATGGTTAATCCCCTTACATACTAAGCCTATCTTGGGGATTTATATCCTAACCTTAGCTACCACTATTCAAGAAATTTGGAAGAAAAGACATCTAAGAAGATTTCAGAACAAGAGAAAGTCCAAAGAAGCAGTTATAGGAGCAATTGTTTAGAGCATTAGAGAACAACTTATTAACTCTGATATTGCTAAGGAATGTTCCCTAAATCTCCTCGCTTCATGGCAAATCTAAGGGTCTCACACCTACATCTATTTATGCATAGAAATTCTAATATGGATGCTTATATCATGTGTAGAAATTCCTAATATGATCCTTATAGAATAAGAATTTGGGAATTCTTATGGTATTAAATTTTTGAGTCCAACTTATACGCCTCGAAGTCTTTATAATCTGATTTTGCTCCATGCAAGGATACTTGGGTGATCTCCATCTAAAGATCTCCACAGAAGAAGAAAATTTGTAAGGAGAAGAAAACTTTAGGGATTTGCACCAGGAAAGGAATTTTTGAATAAAGATAATTATTTTAACCTGAAAAAAGTGGTTCTTATTTTTCCTCGATACATAGATGCCCTCTGAAGGGTTAGATACTGAAAATTGGCCTGGAGGATCTAGGAACTCTCTCGATGCTTAGTGGTCTTAAGTATGTTAACTTTACTGTAATAATATTCCGAACGGTTTGTTATGGTGATTTAGCAAGATTTCAAACCTAATGGTCCTGTTCTCTTAATTTTATAATATTATGTTATTTCATTCTTATATCAATGAAATTATTTAAACAATAACAACAACAATAATAATAATAACAATAACAACAATAACAATAACACTCACTTAAAATTTCGCTGACACGTGGAGTCTAGGGAAGTCTAGTAGTACGTAATCATACCCCTAAGTAATAGAGAGGTTGTTTCTAACAATGAAATTATCTAACTTTTCAAAAAATATGATAATAAATATTTGGTAAATTATTGATATTATAAATTTATTTACAAATCATTAATGTTGTCTGAAATTAAAGAAAAATTTATTGAATTTCTTAGAAGAATATATATCAAATAATAAATAATTAATAGTTAATTATGTCTTCTATTTTATAGATGGAATTTTCACTTTTTTTATATGAAACCTGAAACTTGCGGATAGAAAATGTTAATCAAGAATAAAAATTTGCCTGATAGCTCAAGACAATGAACAATTTTTTTCTTCACCTCGTGGTGGAAAGGAAATTTCCGTTAGACACTTTAAGAAATTACTTGCAATAAATTAAGTTACTAGGTTAACTTTTAGTTGGTTTGGTTTCAAAAAAACAAAGCAAAAATTCAGAATGGAATGTCAATCTCCCATTTGTCTGGACGAGTTAATTGAACCGAACCTATACGTGATTTTTCATGTACTTATCTTGTCTTATTCAATTTCAACCATTTATTTATGTAAATTTCACATAAATAAATAGCTACGATTGAATAGAATAAAATAGGTACATAAAAAAATAAGACAGAAGATTTGAGGCCCTATACGTGGTGCCCATATGGAGATGATTTGACGGTGTTACATCCAAAGTTTTGTCCGTTTCTCGCTATCGATGCGCATAGCACACTGTGTTTATTAGTGGCAGACAAGGCCCGCAAAAGACCTATCCAGATACAAAGCAGACACGTTTGAGAAGATGATAGGCCATATTCAGGTTGCTCTCACCAACTTACCTCCAGTCTGCAATAATACCAGAGAATCTTAATGCGTGGGCCACAAAGATCACATGATGATCATATTTCTTCTCTCATTATTGTTCTAGTTCCACTAGGTATTTCACCTAACCGAAGTTGATCTTCAATTCCACTCGTTGACGTCATCTACGAACCCTTTTAGTTAACGTATATGTAAAGTGGTCCACAAGAAGAGAAAAGTTGGGAATTAACAGCACACAACTTAGGTACTCCTAAGCCAGTAATATTTGGACCAGAAAATTCTGGGACCATGTTTGCGGCTTTGGACAAAGTTGCTAATGAGATGAATGGAACTGCGACTCTTGACGGTGGTTCCGCTTTTGGATCCTCTCAACTAGCAGTCTGTACCAACGTTAAACCAGCGACCAGTCGTGGTCTTCTTTGTGAACCTTGTTGACTCGGCTGAATGGTACTTTTAAATCTTCTAAAAGTAGTAGCTAAAAATAAGTAATCAGGCATCTGAGAGGCGGGGTTGGTGGTACTTGGTTAATGCTTGACTGGACATTTTAAACAAACTGTCTTGAATAATGGAAGTTCCGGTGCCACATCGATTTAAAACAAATAATGGACCAGCCTTCTTGTGGAAAGATAATAGGTCTGATTACTTTCACCTACACTCATTCCCTGCCAAGGGGCCTACATAAAGAATAATTCGGTGAACCCATTCACAGCTCGAGACAAAACCGTGGTGCTCTTATTCTTTATTGCGTAGCTACATGTTGGTGGCGAGACATGATTACCTGAGATTACACAGAGAATCGATGCTGCAATGTTGATCTTTCGTTTTTTTGCACAGGAAGCTCACAAGCTTGGTAATAAGGATCTTGAAACAATTTTGAAAGAATAGCTTAATCGATTAAGGTTTTTTAAAAGGTTTTTTAAAAGTGTATATGCTTAGATATAGATGAATTTATTCTAAAGTCGTTTAAAATTAGTAAAAAAAGTTAAGATAAAATAAAAGTAATTAATTAATTAATCTTTACCTTTATGTAAATTTTCTTTAATCATAAAACTATATTCATTTTTGTATAAAAGAAAATGATATGAACTGTTACAGTAATCTATTTTTTCACATAACAATTATTGATCGAGATGAAATAATTAACATAAGCCACAAATCTAATTTCACTTGACACTAAACTCCTATAATTGGGGGCATGATTAAGTTAATATCATGATAAAAGCAGAAGAATGTCTTAAAGCCACAATTTGAATTGATCATGTGCCATTGAAAGTGAATCGTACTTGCACCTGATAGTAATTAGTGAAAGAGGGAAAGAACTTTGAAAAGGGGCCATCAACTTGTTCTAGATGTTGCAGTTTAAGGCGTCGTATCTTATCCTGTGTTATATATTTTTTGTTTTTGGAAGAACGGAGTCTATAATGACATTATTCGGTAATAAGCGGATTATATTATTTATTAGTTAATTTTATCAGTGGATTGTATTAGTTGATAGTAAATTATATCAATTAATTTGATTAGCTAATAACATTAGCTATTTATTAAAAATATATAATAAAATTAATTGATTAGTATTAATTATTTATATATAAAATAATTTATGAAGACATGACTTAAAAAATATCTTGTTTCATTATGACTTATAGGAAAAAGAGATATAAAATAATCATAGTTAATATATATGCATATGTATATGTTTAAGAAGTAAAAATACA
The DNA here is from genome assembly GCA_025594535.1 of Erythroxylum domingense. NCBI lineage: Eukaryota > Viridiplantae > Streptophyta > Magnoliopsida > Malpighiales > Erythroxylaceae > Erythroxylum > Erythroxylum domingense. The sequence continues at coordinate 8,816,783 of JANQBM010000004.1, read as the reverse complement.
AGATATATTTAAATTTTAATATACTCTTATTTAAAATTTACATGCACAAAAAATTATAGTGAAAAAAATAGTATTCCTTACCGGTTAATATATGTTATACATCTTGTAAAATTAGTTTGTTATTTAAAAATTAATCTAATTTAAATAAACTTACTTTTAACTTAATCTAAATTTAATTTATATTTATTCAAAAAATATGCTTTTAAAGTTTATTCAAATTCATTATAAATATATAATTTATCTTTTTAATTTTAATGTCCAAATTTAGTGAAATTGTGGATATCTTATCTTTATTTCATATTATTATCCTCTTATTCTTATGTATATAAAGAAATAAATATATAAATAAATAGTGTTATTTTAAATATATGAGTTTTATTTTCTTACTAATAATATTTTTGTTTGAAGAATGTTGTTGTTTGAGCTTTCTTTAATAGAAAAAAAATTTGTGAAGAGAAATAAAACGTGAATTGTTGATGATTTATGTAAAGTTCTTAAGTACAATACTTATTAAATTTAAAGGGTACTATTATATTTTCATTATTAAATGTTGGCTATCGAAGCAAAATGCTCCAACTTATTGTTTTAAATCAACTACTTAATCAGCCAAATTATCAAACAACTTCAATAATTTTTAATATAGTTAACTAGTTAATTTATGTAAATCAGCTAAAAAACAGCTAAGCTGTTTACCAAACATGGCCGATATATAATCTGTCATTGTTGTCACTTAACTATAGTTGAACTGTAATGGATGGGAATGCACTCTTCTCTCATTCAGACTCAAATCGGAGTTACCATCATCTTTCAAATGAATCAATTCTGACAATTGCCTGCCTGCTAATATCCAATATGAGAATGCACTTTCTAATCGCCATGGAGGACGACTCGGCCCCTGGGGTTTACGGATGGTGTGTAAGACGCCTGAGCCGGGAACATGTTCAGAAACACGCTGTTGCTATGTAAACTTCGGAGGTCCCCACTGTTACAAAGGTCACCTTGGGACTCGAACTTTCACCGAATTCTATCGCCAATACCCTTTGCACGGCAGTCTCACTTA
>JANQBM010000004.1:8792719-8815623 GCA_025594535.1 Erythroxylum domingense | reverse complement strand
TCTCCTCCTCCCGAGAGCAAAGCTCGAATGAGCTATATATAGGCCTCTTGACTTGGGAGTCAAGTTACATTCAGAATCCCACTTGATCTGAACTACCTAATCCCACTCAAACTGATCTACCTAAGATCAAGCTAAGATCACGTCTATCTCTATCAGATTACATCATATCGACCAATTAGATGACACCCCCATCTAAACTTCGGAAACACGCTGTTGCTATGTAAACTTCGGAGGTCCCCACCATGTACAAGTCGCGACAACCTGCTACAAATGATTTAAGCAGCATGAATATGTTTAACGTGCCATGAGCATATGTCATTTTAACATCAACCTGCTTCACGTGCTAGAGATTCAAGAAATTTGATTGTGATTGATTCTCAAATCTTTTACAGAGAAACTGATTCTCAAATTTCCAGATTTTCTCGTGACAATATCAAATCATATAATAGTTCACCTTCATGACATTTATTCTTTCTGAGCGGTGGCATTAAAAATGTGCAAAATAAAACTAAAAACTCTTTTGTCTAATTTAAATATTCCTTTCACAGAAAACAACAGAATATTGTTCAATTGCTAGACACTAACATAGAACAAATCTTGAGAAAAGCATGGGATCCTTCAAGCAATTATTAATTTGTAATTTTCAAAGGGGACCCCACGTCACAACTGTTGCTTCCTCGGAGCTGGTCGCCATGTCCTACCGTCTCAGACTTTATTTTGCTAGACAGTCTAGGAATTTTCTGTATTTAACATTGATCCAATAACGCAACTCTTAAAAGTAAAGAACAAATGGAATATGAAGTTGTTCATTTGAAGATACTATTAGTTCATTTAAAATGAATTAGAATCAGTAGGTTATTTTGTCATTAAAGTTAATCAGAGATTTCATAGCGTAACAATTCAGTTTCTTGATTTATAGAGTTTATGAACCAGCAGATTTATAGAGTTTCACATGTAGTAATGTGATTTACTATTCCCATCACTGATGACTTGGACATTCATGCGACTTCTCATTCAAAAGAGATTCAGAATGAAATCCGTTCTAGCAGTACTAAGGTTCAGTTGCACCAAAATATACTGTAACCTAAAAGTACAGTCACAAAATCAGACACACGTTTGCAGTAATTAAAAGTACAGTCAATGCGTGCTTGCAGGACAGATCAAGTTTAGGTGATCAAGATAGTGTCATGGGGTAGGTAGAATTTGGTAAGTTCGGATTCATCATGTCCAGGTCTTCCTTTGGGCGGATGAAAATCCTTCGGACATTTGAGTTGGAATTTTCTGCAATCAGTTTTCCTTCGGGCAGATGAAAATCCTTTGGACATTGAGTTTGAATTTTCTGCAATCAGTTTCAAATGTGACCAAGTTAATGCACAGATTAAACCTATAATAGTTTCAACAATGAGAGACATAAATCTAGTCCTTACTGCCAAGGGAAGTCTCTAATTAGCATCATGTCCCCTTCTTTATCTGCGAATGTTACATGCCATCCACTACTCCCGTCAATTAAACTTCCTTTAAAGTCGAACATCTTGTCAAGCTCATAAATGAATTCATCATAACCAAGAAATTGCATGAGGTCGACTGACATTTGGAGCTTACTTCCATAGTTCAACACCTGAAAGCAAGCAAAAGTATCTCAGAGCTGGAAAATAATATCAATGAACTGAACCCATCTGTGCTATATAATTAAGCCAGTCGCAAAGATGACCTATAAGTTAGCTGACTTCGTATTCCCTGTCACAAACGACCATAGATGTGGTTCTGAATTCAACATTTGTTTATGCAACTTGACAAATAAGCTAAGCACGGACGTCTCAATTTACAAGGATTTCAGAAAGTAAATTACCTTTGTGGAACACTGCTTGGAGGCAAAGCACCAATCCTTGGCTTGGTTGTTAGAAATACTGTTGGATGGCTCTGTAACCCTCGATTGAGATGTTGGGGGGTCATAGCGCAGGCTTTCAAGCTGACTAGCAGCGGCAACTTGTGGTGAAGGGAGCTCCGGTGGATTGTACTGTAGATGGACTCCAAAAAGCATGTACCTGGTACCACCGTTTGTAGGAGCAAGGGGAACGTCATTTCTATCTTTCAGTTCTAAAAATCTCCAATCCTGGGACGGTAAATGTGGACTATCAACATTTGTTGGAGAAGTTGGACATGACTTTGTCGGTGATTTAAGTGCATTCATTTCGCTAACACCTCTGTCAACGTCTTCTTGGCCTTGCAAGACCTCCGAGTGACTTTGAGGTGCATCATTGTCGGACTTACTTGATGAGCATGTTACTGTAAGAAACAAAGTTAAGTCAAGACGAGAATCCACAAACAAATTGGAAATTGATTTCAATTTCCTCTTAACTAGGAATGTTTCAACAAATAATTTAGGCCACAATGAACGGTTAAAAGAGAATCACTGACCATCCTTAAACATGCTATTAAGCGCAGGCAACGATAAGTTCAGCATTCGTGGCCTTTTTGGTGGCCGTAGAAGAGAAGTGTCCTTTTGTATTGGTTCCACTGGCTCAATGTCCCAAGGAGACACTTGCTCTGGACGCATATATCCATTGTTTTTGATATCCCATTTTACCTGAAAGAGATCATGTGTTGTTGATATAAATTGAGAATCTATGCTAATGATCTAAAAGCGTTCAGGATGCAGAGAGAACTTTTACCTTCAAACTTCTCCAGTCTGAATTGGGCCACTTAGTGGGATCAATATCGTCAGCACCAACAATAGTGCCCTCAAATCTGCATATAATAACTCATAAGACTAAATCCGATAGGGTCACTCAAACGGTTCAATAAGGCTTCGCACCTTTGTTCTGCACAGTCGTCTCCTTCAAATACCATTCTGAATCTGGTGCCAACTGAGTAGTCAATTTTTGCGGATTTCAAGTAGTGATCGTAAGGGATGATAAACCCAGCAGGACTCGTCCTGAAAGAGATAAAAACATTGTCCCTTTTTTAATATTAGCACTACAATATGCTCCAGATTAACTTTAGGGACTATGACCCCCTCATTTGAAATGATAATGCCACATATTTTTGAGACTTCTGAATTTACCATCAAAGGATACGGATGAAGTTATAGTCATGCATTGTATTTATAGCATTAGATTCCATCATAAAGAAACAAATGCCTGTCATTTTGTTATTAATCATCGTTTGGTAGAAAAGTTTTCTATTGTAATTTTCAATTTTCGTTTTCAATTTTTTGTTTATATTTTTCTTTTAAATAAAAACAAAAATATTTGATGGTTAATGTTAATGTAATTATATTTTTATTACTGATAATAATTACATATTAGATAAAAATTAAAGATAAATTATTTTTAATTAAATAAATTTTTTTAATCTTTTATATAATATTAATTAAAAAATTATTAATAAAATTATGTTATTTTAATAAAATAAATAATTTATAAATTAATATTTATTTGAGATATATTTTAATTATTAAATCAAATTTTATTTGAATATTTATATATTTTAAATTTAATTATACTTATTAAAAATTAATTACATATAATTTAACTAAAAAATTAAATAAAATTAAATTATTCATAATTTTTATTGATAATTAATTTTAATTTATTAAATATATAATCTTGAATTAAATTATTCACAATTTTATTAATAATTAAATAATATATATTTAAATCATGTTATAAAAAAACATAAACAGCAAAAAAACCACTTTTTATGTTTTCATAATTTTTGAAAATAGGACGAAACCAAAACTAAAAACAGAAATTAAAAATTCAAATAAACTGGTCAATAAAAAAAAATAAAAACAATAATGGTAACAAATACCCCCTTTACCTTACAGATATTTAACCAAAAAAATCAGCATGCACTTAATTTACCACTATAGACCTCTACTTAGAGAGGGGAAGCAGTACCACACCCTTCCCTGCCCGCTGGTCTGCTCCCCTATGCATTCCAGTGAAACTTATATGGTAAGAAATCCTAGTAATCAAACAATTTACTACCTTAAATATCAAAAAAAGTTGCATCTAAAGACTATACCAAGGATGATAGTAGACTGTGAACATGGTTCCAGTAGAAATGGCATAGTATGCACTGGCAAGAACACCATGTTGCATGCCAGGCCCAGATAAGATATTTGTTACTGCATTGCTCAGTTGTTTCATTGCTCGCCGAATCCCAACGCGCAGTTCTCCATTTTGTCCTCTGTTTTGTAGTCATGCATTCACAAAGTCAAAGTCACCTTTAAATACGAACATTGCGATGTTCTAATATTTGACTTTGAATCAAATTTATAACCGGAGAGAATAAAAGAGAAAGAACCTCAGGAAGATAAATGCATCCCCAGGAACAAGCCTCTTCGATGTCACAAATGTGCTCCACCCGCTTGTAAGGAGGTGCCTCTTTGGTTGACCTTTAGTCGTTTTAACAAAAAAGCAAGGTAGTTAGACTGTTCGACGAAAGCTACATGAAAGGACTTGAAGCAAGTACTTCATGTGATTACTTCATTTCTTCAACACCATACTAAAAGGATAGAAACTAGAATAAGACTTAGGAGAACAAAGATGCTAGGATTAATCTTAATTCTAAATGATTAATCCTTAATCGATGCTATGAAGATAAAAGTCTTTTGTATTATAGTGACAAGGTATTAAAAACTTTTGAGGCTCAGATGAGTTTACAATATTTACCGCGAAATATATGTCGAAAGCGCCATAAACACCCATGCAAGTCCTTAGCAAGAAGATCCTGAAGTGGAGGTAGCTGAGTCATGTCCTGCACAAGCAGGTATTTGGTCAAAAAAACTGCTCCTTCTTATCCTCTCATCGATGATCATCTCGTATGGAAACAAGATAAAAAGCATAAAATACTCAATCTAATCTGACATATGAGATCGAACTACAGCCAGTATTCCGTTAGAAAGCATAAAAGACTTAATCTAATCTAACATATGAGATCGAACTACAACCAGGATTCCGTTAGGAGTTCTAGTACAGCCATGTAGGAGCAGACTGATGATTTATGTAGTACTTTATGCAATCAATCCAACAAAATTTGTGTTGCAATTATGGCACATTCATCATGTTGTCGTCCAGTAAACTAGAGCAAGTATATTAACCAAAGGGGGAAGGGACTCGTCAGCATGGCGCCTTGGAACAGAGAATCCACCGTGCGTGCTAGTGTCGGAACGGGTCAACTTTTTGTAGAAGGACCGCACTTGAGTAATCTCAGGTGAAGACTGGAAACTTCCATCGTTCCCTGAGCTTCTCTCGTTTGTCTGCAGACAAACAATTTATTACATTTGAGGTGAAAAGGTGTTCAAATTGCCAAAACGCAAATGGAAGTTTGAATAAAATCATCTCCATTTACCAATGTCAATGCACAATTTAACCAACACCTCTCTAACTAACCTCTAAAACTGGAAGCAAAGTTATTTGTGCAAACACCTCATCAGTTCTAGCTTCAGCCTGAAAGTTGACAAAGATGATCCAAGTATTAAAAAGCACTGTAACTGCAACAAAATAGCAAGATATGGAGAATCCACTTGACCAATCATTTATCTCCATCTCAAGAAATTGTTGGAAGGGGGAAACTGAAGTGATGCAGATAAGCAAAGGCTTACCTTCAGCTGAACGCTGACAACCTTGCAGAGAATTTTATAAGGCAGGTCATAGGAGGGCATTTCCATTTTCCCATCTTGGTCAGTGTATGCTTCAAGCTGCCATAAATAAGGGCACCAACAAAACTCAAGACTTTGAAGCCTATTTAATTAAGTCTACCAAAAAGTTATGCATGAATTGTGCTCGATTTATACAGTCCTGTTATTTTCCTCATCTATAGATGATTCAGAACAAGGTGAAATAGATTCGATTCCATTGAAACAACAGATGAGTTCAAGCCCAATTTAAGAGGATAAAGGGCTTCAAGGAGCCATTGGAATGGACTGCTTATCCAACGGTGAAGTATTAAGAAATTGCAAAAGCATTCATAAAAAGTAACAAAAGAGGGATATCAAAGGACATAACCTGTTCAATATGACCTTGGAGAAAGTAGAAAACCACCTCCCCGACCCGCGGAACGTACACAAGAGATCCCGCACAAGCACGCCACAGCTCAACGTACATATCATCTTTGTTCCCTGAGACGATGAGATTATTCCGTTATCAGCAAGACCAAACTGATAAGAGATTTTGAAATGATCGCTTCCATAATAAAATTAAGATGAAATGAAATTCCTTGTCCATCGAATTTAAGAGGAAAGGCGTTGAACATTAATGACCAACTTAGCAGTCAAAACATCGTGACAGCGGAATGCAATGAACACATCAACATAGGTACTTTAAAGTAACGAAGAAGGTATGCAAGTGCCACGTCACCGTGGACATTGTTAGGAGGAGGCGAGCGATGGTTGATTAATCCCCTGGTTTGACCACCACCCCCAGTAGCTGATCTCTCCGCTTTGTTCCCCGATACACTGTTCTTTCCCATATCTCTCTTCCTCTTTCTGCAAAAATAACAGAACCCTTCTGTTGTTTTCTCTAAGGACTCGGAATATTGAAAAATAACCTACCAGAAAAAGAATGGATGATGATGAAGAGCGAGAGTAAAAGAGAAGTGTACGATACGTGTAGTCAGTTAAATCTAGAAGAAGACAAAAGGAGACAGACCTCCCCGCAAAAATCAGGTGATCACAGTCTATGAACCCCACAGAACATGCAACGCGGCACTACTCAACTTTCCACGCACATCGAACAAACTCTGTCAGTCTCTTCTTTTATACGGGGTCGTTGGTTCTTTGAGAGTGAAAAAATAACAATGTAAAAAGAAACGTAAGCTTCGTAATGATTGAAGTGCACTGGGGAGGAGAGGAGGGATGAGGTAGTGACGACGGTGCTCGTGTGCTCGTGTGTGTTTTGCTCACCCAAATTACTAATAACTCATCACCAGCTTTCTCTCTCTCTCTCTCTCTCTCTCTCTCTGTGATGTCTCGGTTTTGCAGTAGGGTAAATCGTGGGTAGAGCAAGGAGGCCACGGCAAGCGTCTCTTTATTCGTGGGTTTTGGCTTCGGGGATAACTGCTACTTCGGCGTCCGATTATCCCTACGGGGCTTTACTTGTCTTCACACAACAACTATATATGGATCGCTCCGTCCCTGGCCTCGGTGCTTTTATTTTATATCTAAACATCGCTTTCCATGTCACCCCATCTTCACAAGGTCACGCCTAGGAGAGTTCAAGTAGCGGTCTTGATGTTTGAAGCTTGCATTGTTTTCTTCTACTTTTCTAAGTGTATATTTCCATGAACCTATTGAACATTTTATTTGTCAAAAGCAAATCTGCTGTGGATAATATTTTATATATACCGGGTAAATTCTTGGTGATTGTAACAATATATAAATTATGAAGTTTTGATATAATAACTCAAAATTATAAAATTTTGATATATACTACAGAGATCTAGTATTACTCAACCTTAACCCTATTTTATAGAAAGAATGTTTTTAATAGACTCAAATGCAACGTTATCATATTAATATTAGAAATTCTCGATTATATCGTCCCACATTTTTTATACGGATGATTAAATTGGTGGAAGGAAAGTTTTGGCTAAGGAATCTTCAGCAATGGGTTCTGAAATTTGGGATTTTGTGATTATTTATCTTATTCATATCACTACATGATATCTCATATCTTAATCCAAAGTGAAGCTAATTGATCTCATTGTCTATGCAAGTGTAAGTAGATAAGGCATGGTAAAACAAGGCCAAAATGAAGTTTCTTCTATACTATTCTTATATTAAGGAAATAGGTTTTGTTTTGTAGCAAAGAATTTAGTAGACCCACATAAAATTAGTATGTAGAAAATCTAATAACAAGGTTTAAATGAAAAAAGGACGCTGCGGTGCCGACCTCCAGAGGAAGCATGATGTGCGAAGACAAGAGATGTGAGCCTGACTTTGTTGTCTTTTGTGTCGTCTAGGAAAGATGATTGGACAAGGAATGACCTGGACCCACCCGTCCAACTGGCCCATATTAACACGTGTGCCAATGACAGTCTCTGTCATTGAATGTTAATGTTTGAGCTGTGAGTTCCTTTTGTTTCAAATTTTGGGTTTGTTCGATCACAAGGTTTTTGAACTTATTCGTTTAGCTCTTTATGCCAGTTGGGGAAAAGTGTACGTCGTCATTAAAATGATCAAAACGCCTTAATCATGCATTGCTTAGGGGATGCAATCATTGTTCGTATTTTTATGTTTTAATGACCCAAAACGTCCACGATATGAAAGCGACGGGCTGTGACTGTCGATGGACTGGCGTACACTCTGATCGTATGTCCCATCCCGCACAATACCACAAAAGAAAGGCACAGAACTTCGTGGTTTTTACTTCAGACCAGTGCTCCTGGCATTTGCCTCGGTGTATTTCGTGTGTACTTTCCTAATAAGACTTATCTCTTTCGTTATGACGCTGATTTAAATTTACACGATGATATGGTTTAGTTTTACAGTGAACAAAAAGATGCTCGATGGTTCTCAACATTGATGGTTTTGAGTTCAGATTTTCTGATTCTTTTTAAAGATGTTATCATATTATGTGCATAGTTAATATAAAATATTGGTGCACGTGCAACCATTAGAGAGATTGATTAGGACAAAAGGCCAATTATTGGCATGGGAATGGGATATGTCATTTAGCAAGTTCGGTTGGTACATCAAATCCAGTGCCTAACCGAGTCAAAAGTTGCAGTTCTGTATCCGTGATCAACTAGGAGCGAAGGGGAAAGAGCGACGATGGGCACTAGACATTGTTGGAGCAAATAATTACTAAGTGGTTTTTTGGTTGAGTTTTTAAAAGTTTTTTTAATTGTAAAATTTTTTTAAATAAATATTTGACTATAAAATAAAAAAGTATTTTTTAGTAGATATACTTTTTTATAGTTAAAATACATCTTTTTCTTAAAAAAGAATTTTTTATGTAAATTTTTCAGATTAATTAATGAGTCCATTTTCAGTCTATTTTACCCTTATATTTTACACATAATTTTTACAATATTTACAAACACATTTTCACGTTTATTTTAAGATTTATATAATATTATTTAACTTTTTATATATTTTAATATTTATTTTTTATATCAGTTTTATTTATATTAATTCATACAAAATATTTGATTAGATATATTTTTATTTATGTTTCATATAGTTAAAAATTATATAATAATTAATATATTAACAAAAACTCGTCAAAACAGGTAATAAATGTCAAATGATCATTCCCAAAGCAATGCCCCTATTGGTACTTGTGCAGATAGTTGCTGGAGGTTTGACGAGCGAGTTGAGTAATTATTGGAGAAAATGCCAAAATGGTTGGCGAGTAACTCTTTCGTACGGGAAAGATCGGCGCCGGAAGTGAAGAGGAGTTGTATCAAATTAAGGCATGATTGAAGTGCTCAAATTTACCAAAATGTGAAAAAAAAGGGCTCAAATTTGAACTTCTTATAGTTTATTTCTATTTTTAAAATAAAAACAAATACTTGTTTAACTATAAGTATCAATTTAATTATATTTTATTAATAATAATAATTACAAATATGATAAAACTTAAACATAAAATAATTTTTATAAATAAATTTATTTATTTAGTTTAATCTCTTAGATAATATATATTAATAAACTATTAGTAAATTATTATATTTTACTAAAATAAACAATTTAATAATAATAATTTTATTTTAAATTAATATTTATTTGTTAATATTTTTTTAATTATTAAAGCAAAGTTTGTTTGGAATTTATATATTTTGGAGATATTTTAAATTATATTTATTAAGTAATTATTACATTCAAATTATTTTAAACTTCAAAATAATCATAAAAATTAAATTAAATTATTCATAATTTTATTAATAATCAATATTAAATATTCAAATAAAATATATTTCATTGATCGTAGATTATAAAAAAACAAAAAAAACCACTTTCTATAGTTAAAAGTTATAAAAATGGGAAAAACTAAAACAAAAAATATAAACAAAAAAACTCAAACAAATATGAAGTTTTTATTAAATTTAAAAACTAAAAAATTTAAAATTAAAGTGGAAAGAAATTTACCTTAAATTTTGTTTGTTAAATCTTAACTCAATCTTTCTTTTCAAATTTTCAAATAATTTTACATAAAATTTTAAATGCATTACTCGCACCTTTATTTAAATATTCCATTCACTCTCAACATGTAAGCGTTTAGTATAATTCAAATAAAAATAAAAATGATATAATCAAATCAAATTTTATTATTATTTATAAAAATAATGCAAAGAAAATTCAAGAAACCTCCATTCTCTAAAATAAATTCTCAAAAACTCCTTATTCAAACCTCTTTATGATAAAATTTTCATAAAGTTTTAAGACTCTCTTTAAACAAATGATTGAATGAATTGCTCACTAAAATGAAGAACATAAAATATTTTTATATATGCTTACAAGAATTTAATAATCAAGAAAGATAGAAACGACTACTTCCACTAAATCCACTTACTTTATCGGAAAGTTACACTTTTTTAACACTACAGGAAACAAATTTGGCGACGGAAATTACCGTCGGAAAGAAACGTCAAAGAAATGACCATTGGTAAATTTGGCCACAAAAGCTTGTATATCTATCGGAACCATTAGCAACAAAATTTCAGATTTCTGTCGGTAAGTTAAAGAAAATTTACCAACGGATTTATAATATTCCATCGCTACTTTGTGAAAAGAATCTCATTATTCCTTCAGTGAATTTTTCGATAGTAAATTGTATGTCTGTCGCTAAAGTTATCGATGGATATATATGTTTCCGTCGCTAAATTTACCAGCGGAAACATTAACCGCCTAAATTTTAACCAACGGAGTGATATATTTTGTCAGTAACTTACAGAAGGATTTATTTATTCCATCACTAGTTACCAATGGAATGGTATTTACCGATGGAAGTTATCGTCCCATTGCTAATTAGCGATGAAATATTATAGTTCTGTCAGGAAATTTAACTTTGATAAATTTCTACTCTCATTTCTCACTTCCTACCTAAGTTTTCTGTTCATAATTTTATGCTTTTTTGCATATTTAATTTATATAAATAATATAACATTAATTGATAAATATTAGTAAATATTATCCTGATCGTTAATATAATAAAAAATTAAAACATACATGAATAAGTAATCATTGTAATTAACTGTAAATTAAGAATTTATACAAAAACTTAAGTGTAGCAAAACATTAAATACATTCACTTATACAGGTAATTAACCATGGGCAGCCTCTATTTCTTATGTTGTTAGCATTCTTCTTATTGAATCTCTATATGTTCCTCCTGTATATGTGAAAAATAGATAAGTTACCATCAACATCACCTGTTTCTCCCCTATTGTCATTACGAGGAACTCATCTTTCTCTTGTGTGCATGTGCGATTTAAAATAATGTGAACAAAATATACTTACTTCCTTTACTAAATAGCATTACATATCGAACCTTCAACTCTAGCTTTGTTTTTGATGTTTTTCTTCAAGTAATGCAAATACCTACATTAAACATAGGGTTATTACAATTATATGACTAAAACATGTTATAACTTTTATTTAAATATTAACTATAATTACCTCTCAAACGGATACATCCATTGATATTAAACCGGACCAGCAAGTTTAGCCTCATGTGCTAAATGTGTAGATAGATGGTCCATATAGTTAAATAGGCTTGGAGGAAAAATCCATTCCAATTTGCACAAGATGACTGGAATTTTCCTTTCTAGTTTTTCCATTTCATCCAACTTTATTTCAGATGATGTTAAGCTTTTGAAAAAAACAAACTTAATTCTGTTATAGCTTCTCAAATCTTATTCGGTAGCAACTCCCAAAATGTAATTGGAATTAACCTTTGCATAGCACATGGCAATTATGACTTTTCATCCCAAATAATTTGTACTTCATAGCTCATGTCCACAAACCTTGTCAAGTTCGAAACATAACCATCAGGAAACTTTGGACTTTTCAACTATTCACACAAAATTTTCTTTTGTTTTTTGTCCAAAGTGTAACATGATTTTGGATATTTGTCGGTTCGAAGATCTTTATCTAACTCATTCCTTCTACAAAAAAGTTTCAAATCAGCTCGTGATTTTACACTGTCCTTTGTCCTCCCTTCAATGTTCATTATGGTGTTGAACAAATTGTCAAATATATATTTTTCAATATGCATCACATCTAGATTATAACGTATCAAATTACTTTTCCAATATGGCAAATCCTAAAAGATACTTTGTTTTCTCCAACTGAAGTTTTTACTAATGCTTCTATTAACTTCTTCAGCTTCAAGTTCTGTAACTTTCAGTAACCCTAATTTATCAATCTCCTATAATATCTCTTTACCAGGTTTGTGAGGGGGAGGAGGTGTTTATACTATCTTATTCTTAATGAACTTTTGTTTATTGTGTCTAGATGGATGATTTGGAGGAAGAAATTTCCTATAGTTGTCAAATCAAGATGTTTGGCCCCGTTAAGAAGATAAAAAGCACCGGAATCATTGCTATAATAAGGACAAGCCAATTTTCCTGTTGTGCTCCATCCAAACAACATAACATACGTAAGGAAATCACTAATAGTCCACATCAAAACTGTTCTCAATAAAAAATTATTTAACAAACACATCATATGTCTCCTTACTAAATTTCCAATGATGATACAATTTAGAGACCAGTGGTTATAGGAAAACATCAACTTTATGCTTTAGATTTGTAGACCTTAGCACAATCACCGTCACGAACATATATGTCTCATTTATACACATCTATGGTGGTAAATTATAAAGAGTAATTATGATTGGCCATGATGAATATTATTGGCTGGATTGACTAAAAGGTTGGAATTCATCTGTCGACAATCCTAACATAACATTTCGACTTTCAGATGCAAACTCAAAATGGGTGTTATTGAAATGTTTCCATGCTAGTGGATCCAATGGATAACTCATTATTCCAACTTCTCATTTATGCATAACTGTTATTTTAAAAAGTGATTTCATAGTTAGTATCCTTTATTTCCCCTAATTTTACTAAACATGTAATCTTTACTTTACAAAACTTCCCCTAATTTTTTATAGGTATCTGACCATTTCCCTCCAATTTCAAACGAACCTATCCAACCATATGAGTTCACAATTATACAACCTGAACATATATAAGTATCGGTCAAATAAAACAATATGCCAACCAAGCACTATAGTAAGTGACATTGTTTACACCTGTGAATTGAGAAAGCAAGTTCTTGCTGTGACTTCTAGGCTTGTGAAATTTTTAACCGATAAGCCTTATGGGAGCTAAATCACGAGTTTCCATCCTATATATCATCCTAGGGGTTTATTATGCCTCAAATCATCCATAATTATACAAACTCATTCAACATGGAGTAAATACTTATATAATTCATACATCTAGCCATCAATCATTTGAACAATATTTCAAAACAACAACATACAAAACTAAGATAACTATATTTGCATTAATCACCAACAAGTTGATTATCAAAGTTTGATTTTAAACAAGCATTATGGTATATGGCATTGTTACACCATACGAATCAAGAAAGCAAATTCTCGCTGAGACTTCTAGGCTTGTGAAATTTTTCACTGATAAGCCTCATGGGAGCTACATCACAATTTTCAACCTATATATCAACTTAGAGGTTTATTATGCAAATAATTGTCATGTCAATTATGTCAATTTCTTATGTTAATACTAAGTTTGAATTAATCACCTAAAAGTTCAAGTCTTTATGTTTCAATTTAAACAATGCCCACACATAAACATGTAATCTATTGAACCCTAACCTAAAATCTCATCAATCATTGTTATAGGTAAAATTTCAAAGAATAACACAAAATCGATCACATTGTAGACATTACTTAGTTAAACGACTTACCTTGATAGACAGACAATCACAAACTACAAAGAAGACAAATGAGGTTGGACAATTATCGAAGCTTTTCCAAAAGTAGCTTATATCTACTTCATAAAAAATGATAGTGAGATACTTTTAAGCTCCAACTATAATAGTAATGTAGAAGTGAATTATGATTAACTAGATAAGAGATTAGAAAACATAAGCATGAAAAGGAAGAAATTATCTTCCAAAGTCAATGAAATTTAAAACTTCTGGATGAATGAAGACAATGAAGAAAGAGTTTTGTCTAAATTTATTAGGAGAAATGAAGATTCAAAAAGCATTATGGTAGCTCAAATAATTATAGTAATAAATATGAGATCAAGTATATTTATAGAAGTGTGTTTGACACACCAAGACTATATTGTTTAAGGAACAATACATATATAGTAAAAATCCTTTACCTAAGATAGAAAGTGAGCATGGTACATCTTCATCTGGATATTAAAATGCTAGGCTAAAAAGCAAGTTATATGCATTCATGTATAGTTCCCAACCTAGCCATTAAAATCAATTATCATTAATGTAAGGCTCACACATATAATAGGTCACATAATACATCATTTTTGTGGCAACCTTGGATATATTGATAAAAAATTTGCTTCCTCCAAACAAAGAATGGCAAGAAAATCTTTAAAAATGTGAGTAAAAAAAAAGAAACTAACAATTAAGGACCCAAGTTCATTTGGATACCCAAAACACGTTGATTATGTTATTTTATAGGTCTCTAAGAAAAAGAAGAAAATGGTACAAATAGTGGATGCTCAAGGCATG
Organism: Erythroxylum domingense; assembly: GCA_025594535.1. Taxonomy (NCBI): domain Eukaryota; kingdom Viridiplantae; phylum Streptophyta; class Magnoliopsida; order Malpighiales; family Erythroxylaceae; genus Erythroxylum; species Erythroxylum domingense. The sequence continues at coordinate 8,800,883 of JANQBM010000004.1, read as the reverse complement.
TAATCGATGATGTATCTTAATTCATGACTCTTAGAGACAAAGATAGAGGATTTTTCATATTGGAGACAATGCCAAGGGTAAAATATTTGATATTGAGGAAGTAAGGAAGATCACAATACAATTGACAATTTGCTTTTAATAGAATAATTAAAGTATAATTTATTAAGTATAAGTCAACTATGTGATAAAGACTACAAAAATTATTTTGAAGGAAAATAATGCATTATTTCTAGAACCATTGAGAACGTCATTACATTTTTATGTAAGAAAGAAGGCAACATTTATACAATTGATCTTTATGATATCTCTAACTAAGTATGAAGTGTTTAATGTCTATAAGTGAAGATGCTTATATTTGGCATAAAAGGCTTGGACATGCAAGCATGGAACTTACCTAAACTCCAAATAACTCGTGAATAGACTTCTAAGAGTTAAGTTGGTAAAAAAAGGAGTTAAGTGGTGCTTTCCAAATGAGCAAACAAATCAAAAGCTTATGCAAGGGGAAAAAGTCAGTAAACTTGACTAGAATTTTACAATTACTTCACATAGGTTTGTTTGTCCATGCTAAAGTTTCTATTCAAGTGGAAAATGTTATGCAAATTTATAGTACTATTTTAAGCTAAAAAAAGATGAATGCTTTAGGGAATTTATTAAGTTTCACAAGAGATTTCAAGATGAAAAGGGACCCTTTATTGCATTACTTAAGGGTGATTATGGTACGAAATTTGACAATGAGAAGTTTGAGACTTTTTATAAATAAAAATTTAAATGTTAGAACCTCTCTAAAAAATGGAGTTGATAAAAGGAAAAATGGGACATTTCAAGACATGGATAAAACATAATAAATAAATTAAGGACCTCCCAAAGTATTTTTTGATAGAAGTTGTAACAACTGCATGTCATATGGCCAATAGAGTCTTATAAGATCAACTATGGATAAATTATCATATGAGTTTTAGTAATGGAAGAATCCAATGATTAGTTATTTCAAAGTGATCGATTATAAGCATTATATTTTAAACATTAAAGATCTAAAACTTTTTATTTAAAATTGTGGATGGAAGAATTTTGTTTTAGTTATTATTTAATTACCAAGGCATATAAAGTGTTTAATAGGAAAACTCTTATTATTGAATTCTATGCATAATGTTTTGATGAATCTAAACCTCTTGCTTATGAGAAAAGTTTTGAAGAGGATGAAAAAAAAATCTAACTAAGGAATTGAAGAAATTGGCCCCTAAAGAGAACAAAAATGATCACCAAGGTACCTTGTAAGAGTTAGTAGTTGAATGAAGTTAGGGATATAAGAAGGATGAGATGCTTATAATGGATTAGAAACACAAGAAGGTCATCCTCTAAATTAAATGATAAATGATGTTTAACAAGAGGTAATTACCAAATCTTATTCTAGAAATATATCACTTATTGTTCTTATTTTTCAAATTGAACCTAGCACTATGGAAGAAGCCCGTAATGATACAAGTTAGTTTACTACTATGAATCAAAAATTAAATCAATTTGGGTAAAGTGCAAACTATAAAAATACATTTTAAATATTTTTATTCAAAAAGAAGTTCATATATGTTGATCAACGACTTGGTTTTGAAAATCATAATGCACCTAACCATATGTATAAATTGCCTAAAGCATTATATTTCTTAAAATAATCTCCTAGGAAAGCAAATGATTACCTCAAAACTCAAACTCTCAATCATATAATTAAGTTTGGGTGAGACTTAAGAGATTAACAATACAAGGTCATAAACATAAACTCTTGAATAATGAGAGAGAAGTTGTGGCCAGTATGGGACAATGGTAACGGGTGTAACCAGTGACAATAATGCGAATGACAAGGAAGTAAAGAACAAACTTGAGGAAACTAATGAACCACTAAATGATTCTAAAGTTGAGGAACCACTAAATGATTCTAGAAATATTACAACAGAAACTAATGAACCATTAAATGATATAAAATCATTCTATAAACTAATGAACCACTAAAAGAAACATTCCACATTATATATGATGTTAGAGACCTCTTATAGAATTTTCATCGAACACTTAGTACCCTATTGAAATTCATCCCTATTTTGTTTCAAAACTACTGTCTTCTTTCATTATTCACCAACATAACCACACAAAAACAAACAATAACCCATTAATAACCTAAATAAACCGTCAAAACTCAATCCACAATAACACCAACACATTGAACATACAACATTTCTCATACAAAAATTGAAGACAAAAACATTAACCCAAAAGTAGCAAGTGGACAAATAACTTGGAGACGGAACACCCAAGATAATGGAAGCAGTTGGTAGAATAACAAACGAAGACGAGCATATCGAAGAAGACAACGTGCGCAGCAAAGGACCAACGAAGAAGAAGAGAAAAACAAAAATGAAAGATAGGGGGCTTCGGGTGTTTATTTTCGTCCTAGTTAAACAATGTCATTTAACTTTAAATGTAAACAACATCGTTCGTCGATAAACTCTGATGCTTATTCTTACCGCCAACCATTGTTGCCGATTTTTACGATGATCTTCATTATTTTGTCGCTAAATTCTGTCAAAAAAATTGCATGAATAAATTCCCTCCGGATTTACTGATGGAAAATTTTTCTGTCACAATATACAAATTTCCCCGACAAGTTTACTGACAGAACTCAATTTTTGTCGCTAATTTACTATGAAATTTGGTTTATCGGTAATTTGTAACTTTCTTATTATATAGCCACTAACTTCACTAAGATGATAGAAAATACAATATAAGATGAAATTCATTAATTTTTCATATCATTGAATCTCTTTCTCGTTATTTTAGAAAGTGTTTCACCTTCTTCCACCGTATTTAGGTAGTGCTCTCATTTTGTTATCTTAATTTCCCTATGTTCTTATCATATGTTGCTACTTCATTATTTATTGAATAATCAAATGCCTTGATGAACCTTTGATTTAGTCATCTTGAACCAATTTAGTTTATGGTTCATCCAAGCACACTCATAGTGCAAGCATATTACTCCGTAACTAAGTTAACTAATAATTTGAGCCACGTGGATAAGAAACCTCACATACATTCATAATATTGGAACTTTCTTATAAAAATTTCTCCACACCCTCAGACTTTACAAAACTTAATTGTATCAATTATCTTTGTTCTCGCATTCAAATCTCACCCATTTGAATACTTTTATTAAGCACACTAACATATGTCAACTCCCACCTACTCTTGAAACTTCTCAAGCATCGCACATATATTCCATATACTCACTAAACTTCACCTTGTTAACACGTTGATATGACATCTTCATGCCAAAATGCTTAAGCATCAGACAAGACTTGTTAACATTTGCTCGATTTCGCCAACTGAGGTTAGAGTTCTCACATACCATCCCACTAATAATCCAATGTCCTTATTAAAATAATCTATAGATACTGCTCCTCAAGTAGTTCTTTAGAAGATTATTTAGCTGAGTCTTGAAGAAAAGAGCAAATCTTCTTCTTCATGGGCACATCTTTCACGTAGTATTTTCTTACTTTATTACGCTTATTTTTGCTTAAGTTTTACTTCTTAAAGCTCATTGTGCCCAATATAGTATAATAATTGAAGTAGGCTTCTTCTGTCGAGCATCGCCCTTCTTTCCTTAATTCTTCACGATAATAAAATTGATTTGCTCATCTTACACTTTACTTTTTGATTACTTACGAGAAAAGTGTAACCTTTTACAAATGAAGTAAGCGATATCTTATTTTCATAGCTTGTTTGACTTATATTAATAATACTCTAATATCTTCCTTTTGAATTTCTTTGACTTATTTAGAGTACCTTAATTATTTTTCCTTCTCTGTTGATTTTTACTAGTGGTAGTAGCTAGACATTTACTAAGATATTCGTGGCCACCATTATGGTGGAAAGGTCCTTCACATTTTGTCTTCGAAGCTCCATTTTTTCTCTTTCTACAAGTCACTTATAAAGTTGAACAACTTGTCTTCATCTAACTTGTTTTGCATGTTCAACATTAAGGATGTGACTTTCTTCATAGTCCTTCATTAAGTCATCTTTCCTTAGTTGTTTCAAAACTTCCCTTAAGAGTCATAAGTATTGTTGAGGATAAATTGATCCATGAACTCATTTTTCATTTTTTTCTTAAATGTGGATAGGGAGTTTGGCCATACTATTGTGGAAGGGAGTTTGCATCATCCATCACAACTTAGCATCATCCAATACGTACATAGCTTTTATGGATGCCTTTTTTGAGGTAGAAATCTTTCCCACAAAAAAGTATTGCTTTATTTCTCATAAGAACTTTTTAACTTCCTTGGAACTCTATTTGTCATAAAAAACATATGGGCCTCATATTTTACCAAAGTGCTCTCCTATCGAACTCCAATTTCATACCTAGTTATAGCATGCTTGAGTACTAACAAGTCATAGCTAATCTATTCATGAGCTTTTAAATGTTTTCAAGTTTTTTAACAGCTCCTACACTAAATATCTGAACCATTATAATAGTTAAATTATAATCACCTCTAATTTTGCAACCCTCTTTATAAGATTGCTTGCATTAGCTATTTGTTACTAATAGTAGGAATTCCTCACTGAATTTTGATACTAACTATCATGATTACTTTTCTCAGTACAATGAAATAAAAGCAAATTTTGAAAGCCCTCAAGTGATAAAGCTTAGTTTGTCAATGATTAACCTTTTTTCACCATTCTTCAAGTAACTTCCATATAATTTTCTAAAGATTTCGTACACTCAGGTTTAAGTGCTTCACTCGCTCACGAGACATAAGTGTTTAACATAATTCAAACAAAAAGAGAATAAGTTTAAGATATGGTAAAGCCAATTTATTATTATTATTCACAAAGACAATTCAAAAGAAACTAGAAAAACTTAAATCTTTTTACAAAAAATACCCAAAGACTTCTTATTTAAAACTCTTTATAATAATACTTTCTTAAGTCTCTTAAACTTTATCTATGCAAATGATTTAAATGAATTACATACTGAAATGGGAAACATATAATGCCTTTATATATGTTTATAAGAACCTAGTGTCTAAAGAAGTTACAAGCCATTAATTTCACTAAATCTACTTAGTGGAAAGTTAAACCTTTTTAGTCGTTAACTTTATTATGATGATGAAGAACATAGTCTAGGATAAAACCTAACACCTTGCCACATTGTCGTCCCATTTTTGTACTACTTTATGAAGTGATCTCACTTCCCCTATCATCTTAAGTAGTTGCTTCCACTTTTTTAAGCCACCTTCTTTATGTTCTTATTATATGTTGTCACATTATTGCTTCTTGAATAACCAAGTACCTTGACGAACCTATGGTTAAGTTATCTTGGGTCATTTTGGTGCATGTCTATCTAAGAATACTCATGATACAATTACATTTTTCTATGACCATGCTAACTAATGACTTGAGCCAAATGTATAAGAAATCTAACCAATTTTTATACCTTCAGACATCCTCGTTGAAGTTAAGTGGCTTCGAGCACCCTTAGACTTAGAACAACTTAATTGTATTAATCATTTATGTTCTCATAGCCAAACTTCACCATTCATCGAAAAATTTTGTTAACATGCATAAACTTATGCTAACTCTCACTTACCTTAGAAATTTTGTCAAAATCATACATATTTATTTTTATTCACTGTTACTTCAAAATAATGGATTCAAGAGGACAATATTAGTCAATTAATTTGGATCACAGTAAGTCTGGTCTATTAAAGGATTCATTAGTAAACATAAATTTTCATATACTAAAAAAGAATAACTTAAAAAGGAAATTTTGATAAACATGTTTATATAGGAATTATGTTTGAACTTAATTTAACTTTTCTCTAAAAGGTAATTTCCCTTGATTCTAAAATATTGTTTGAAATTAATTTAAAATTATCTTTAATTAGAAATTTCTCTTAGTTCTTAAGAGTGACATTTTAATCTAGTCTATAAATTTTATGGAAATTAAAAATTATAATGATATTGATTCTTGTATATCTAAATATATTTAATTAAAGTGATTAGAAGAGTAAATAGTATTTTTAAAACAATTAAGTCATACTTCAATTGAAAAATAATTGCTTTTAGTTTTTAAAATGATGAATGTGTAGGAAATATGCTAATTTGTATAAAAATGAACATACTTGTAATTGGAGTGAAGAAAAGTTCTTAATTTTATAATTTTAACATTGAAATATATAAATATCTTAGTTGTTTTAAATTCTATGGCTAGAAAAATACCTTCCAACATCGTAAGATCCATGCGTTGCCAGTTGTCGACTTGCCTTACGCTATAACATTATATTTGTTATGCCATAACTTCTATCGTGCTATCCAAATTTAGTCGTTTTCAATATTGTTATTCAAAAATAACATATAAGTCAAAATTGCCAAGGAGTAATCATGTAATTACATCATTGTTAACTAAATATTTTTTAGGTGATGAAAGAGAGAATATAAAGTTACATATGAAAACCATATGGGAACTGTAGCCCCATCACATTTGTTAGTAATATTGAAGACATAGTCCTTGGTGGCTGGCGTAAGATCTCAATGTCAAACTCCATACTACAACCCGATTTCACCAAGGTGTCTGCACAAAAGTTTCCTTCTCGCAAAACATGTTGGATAGTCACCTCCCAGTCCTGTAGCTGAAACTCACGAATGTTCGAAAGCAAGACTCCAAGTGGGTGTGTCTCAGAATCAGCAGTTGTCAAAAGCTCAATCACTACTTTCGCTTCAAGCTCACATATGATCTTCCTAAAACCTTCTTCCCAGGCAAGGATAAGACATCGTCGCAGAGCTTGTAACTTTGCTAAAATATTGGTGTAGATGCCCAAGTGTGCCTTAAACCCCACTATTTATTGGGCACAGTGAGTGTATTTTTTGAAAATGAAAAATAAAATGAGTAAAATGGACATAAGTGGTTCACCCTTAACTTTAGGCTACGTCCACGGACAAAAACTCAGAATAATTCTTCCACTATTACAAATAGTAGGTATACAGAGATAAAACCAAAATAGTGGCTCACAAGGTGTTTCATAACCTAAAAATACTAACCTCACTATTTTGTCACTCACCAACCCTTTAGGAATATATTTCCTAACTTTAGAGCATTTGGTTTGCTTTGATTTTCCTTTTGTATTTTGTTGTTATTTGATAAAGCAGGGAGTGCCTTATATAGGCACTCCACCGCATGAGACAGCTACCTTTGCGGCTGTCTTCTTCCATTTATTCAACAAAATCGGTGCCGCAATTATGGACATGGAGTCCCTCCATGTGAGAGAGACCCATATCCAACAAATCTCCCCCTTCCAATTACATGGAGGGCTCTATCAAGCCTGCTACTGATCGACAATACTCGAACTTGTCTTTTGGTAGAATCTTGGTTAACATGTTTGATCCATTTTCATCAGTATGGATCTTTTCTAAATGTAATTGTTTCGTCTCCATCACATCCCTGATCCAGTGATATCTTACATCAATGTGTTTTGATCGTGAGTGAAAAGAGGCATTCTTACCAAGGTGAATAGCGCTCTAACTATCACAAAACAACTGATATTGTTCTTACTTGATACCAAGTTCATTAAAGAACTTCTTCATCCATAGCAACTCTTTACAAGCTTTTGTTGCTGCAATAAACTCCGCTTCAGTTGTAGAAAGTGAAACACACTTCTGTAATTTTGAATGCCATGCCACAGTTCCCTCTGCAAAAGTAATCAAGTAACCTAATGTAGAATTTCTCGAGTCAATATCTCCAGCCATATCTGCATCTGTGTAACTAGCTAATATAGGTTCTGCTCTTCCAAAACATAAGCATATTTTGGATGATTCTTAAAGATACCTGAGAATCTACTTGACTGCAACCCAATGTTCCTTTCCAAGATTTGAAAGGAAACGACTCATAACTCCAACTGTATAAGTAATATCTGGCCGTGTACAAACCATAGCATACATCAAACTTCCAACTGCTGAAGCATATGGAACTCTGGACATTGCTTCCTTCTCTTCATTTGTAGAAGGGCACTCTCTGGAACTCAATTTAAAGTGATTAGCAAGAGGACAACTAACCGCTTTAGCTTTGTCCAATTTGAATCTCTGAAGTACTTTATCAATGTACTTCTCTTGTGACAACCATAGTTTC
>JANQBM010000004.1:8742730-8777469 GCA_025594535.1 Erythroxylum domingense | reverse complement strand
TATTATTTATATGTGAAATATTTAAAAATTATTGTCATTTTATATTAAATTACTAATTGTGATTATTATTTGTTATTTTGATTTTTTAAAATAGGGTTGATGTAAACTTGTAAACAGGAAACTGTACAATATATAACTGTACAATATATCAGTGAACCATTTTGCAAATTTTAAAATTTCAAGGACTATTCTATAAATATAAAAAATTGCCCGAAACGATACTCGGTATTGACTGGTACCAATACAGTACCATTTCAAAACTCAATCCAGTACCTAATCCGATACGATATTCGCAATATTATTATAAACCGAGGATCGAACGTCTAAAGTGGTCTGCAAGTTGGATAGCAGGCCACTTCTCATCCTTTGTGATTGAGAGCAGGCCCTCATTCTCATCTAGAGGTCCCCAATCATCCTATTTTGACACTTTCTTCCTCAGTGAGCACCCTACCACCGTGTCCCTTAACGAGCGACGTGGTCTGTCCCTAGGCAAACCTATTGCTTGTCTGGCTGATTTAGACTCCGAGTCTCCTGCCCCTTCCTCGCTCATCCTCTCATCAGAGATGTGGATCTTTTTACTCGCCTTTACCTTCCTAGTGCTACGTCCGAACAAATCATCCACCTCTCTAGAGCGCTCATGTAGGACGTCCATATTCCTTCTCCTCCTCAATTCTCTCTTCGGAGTCACTTTTGTGATAATGTGGTTTTTACTTAGAGCAACTTTTGAAGGCCAACCAACTTCATGATTGATTTTTTAAAACTAAATATTGAGTAATTATTTCAAAAAGTATTTTATGAAATTCAACATGTACCATGAAAAACGAAATATATAATCCATGTTTTTATTCAATCATGTTCCATATTAAAGGCAAATTGGCATTTTATATTTGAAAATAGGCAATCAATTTTTTTTTCAATTTTCAATTATCCTTTTTTATTATATTTAAAATCTTATGAATTACTTATAGCATATATACCCTTTTCTATATTTTAAGTTTGAATCTTAATAAATAATATTAGAATTTGGATCCTGGAAAAAGATTCATGATTGGCAAATGGCATTAAACTCGTATTTTTCATTAATTACTAAAATTGAAAGTATAGAATACCAATTTAACAATGAAATAAGTTTTAAGGGATGGAAACGAAATAAATGAAAAATTGATAACTTAGTTCAAGGCCAAATAAGGTTGAGGAACTAATTTGACTGAAAACTTAAGAATATTTAAATGTTAAGTTAGAGATTAAGTTTTGAACTAAATTTATGATCAAATTTGAGAAGATCTTTAAATTATCTTAATAATTCACGTCAAAATAATATTAATTTGTTATTTTAAAATCTAATTGAACTGGCTTAAATAGTCGTCAATTTTAGTGCCACCAAAGACAGAATGAGTAGAGTTAGCAATCCTAACTCCAAGTTTGCATACTATTCTTAAGTTGATAAATTTTAGGCTCTAAACGTTGAATTGAAATCGAATTCAAAACTCTATTGAAGAAGACGATCTTGGTTTTTAGAATAATATTATTTTACTTTTATAGATATAAAAATATATAAAAATAATATTACTTTAGAAGCTGTTCGATCTGCTTCTATTTCTATTGTGGTTGTTAGTTTTCAGTTACTATCTTTTTTTAAAATAAAAACAAAATTTTGTTTGGTTATTAATGTTAATATAATTATATTATTATCACTGATAATAATTACATGCTAGATAAAACTTAAAGATAAATTATTTTTAATTTAATAAATATATTTTAATCTCTTATATAATATTTATTAACAATTTTTTTCATTTTTTTAAAAAATAATTTTAAAAATTAAAATTTTATTTTAAATTAATATTTATTTTAAATATATTTTAATTATTACATCAAAATTTATTGAAATTTCTATATTTTGAAGATATTTGAAATTTAATTACATGTATTAATACTTATTTAATTTAATTTAATTTAATTACAAAATTAAGTAAAATTAAGTTATTCATAATACTTATTAATAATTAATATATTAAATAATATATATTTAGTTGTTAGTAAATTAGATTATAAAAATACAATAGAAAGCAAAAATCACTTTTTATGAAAAATTAGAAGCAACTAAAATTAAAAATAGAAAAAAAACTAAGAAATAGGTCTTTTTATTGCATTTGAAAATAAAAACAGATAAGAATAAGAATAAGAATAAGTAAGCATGATTATACTAAAATATCATTGCTTTAATGCAGTTCAAGCAGACTTCTCTCAAACTTAAGTTATGTGGCTCAACCCGACTCAATCTAAATTAGATATCTAATTCAATTCAACCCGTTGTCATCCAGCGGACTCAATCCTGTACACCCATGTGGAGATGCTAATGTCTAAAACGAGGACGTTTGGTTGCGTGAAGTTAAAATGACTTTTTGAACGGGACTACTAAGGTCATTATTTCGGAGAACAATCCGACGATTCCTATTGGTCAAAATAACTAAGGCGCCAAAACCAATCCCTGACTTCATCCAATTTTTGGTTTAGGATAAGCAGTTACTGAAGCTTTACTCTCAGGCTCTCGGTTTTTGGTAAACCGCCGTAAGCGGCCGTAGCATGGCCATCGCAATAGCCAGTTGCTGCTTCTCCGGCCTCACCTCAGCCATCAAGTTGGCCCGTCACGTTCCGAAGCACCGATCCTTAGTCTCACTCGCTCCCAAAGCCGCCAAAGGAGGGGCTCCGCAGAAGAAGTATCAGAGAAAAGCAAAAGATGATAATTCATATCTATATGGAGATGGAAAGTCGCAAGGGACGGCGTTTGGGATACAAAGAAAAGAGAAGAAGGATGAGCTTCAGTTTGATTCGAAGGAGAGTTTGGTAATTCTGCTTTCGCGTTGCTTGCTTATTTTGATTTGGCAGTTTATATCGTCTGTTTCCTTCTTTTTCTTTTCAGGTCGAAGCAGGGAATCTTCAAGAGGCGGCATTTCTAAACGCGGTTGTCAAGGTAGAAATTGTACTGATGAATGTTATATTTGACAATGAATTGTTAGCTTTAGCTCAGTCTTCTTGTACTTGCTTTTTTGCGGTAATATATGATTTTTATTCCTTCTTTCAATTTGTATAGGTTTATTGCACTCATACTGCACCAGATTATTCGCTTCCTTGGCAAAAACAGCGGCAATACACAAGCACTGGGAGGTGAGCTGTTGGGTTCTTTAGTAAATTTGTGGATTTTCTGGTTGCTGATTTTGTATTTTGTGTGGGAATGTGGGCGATGGTATTCAATTTCTGTTCTACTCTGCACATGTTGGTCAGTGTTCTAGTGGACTTTTAACTTTTACTCATTCTTGTATTGTGTTTTTTTTCCCAGTGCTTTTATGATTGGAGATGGAAAGCTCTTAACAAATGCTCATTGTGTTGAACATGATACACAGGTTATCTTTTCTCAAAATTAAGGACACAGTACTATTGATATGATAGACTCACATATAATAATAGTCTCCAAACTTTTCAAATTTCTCTCAAGTATGAGCATCTGTATTTCCAAGTAAGGTAACATGGTAAATGGGGTTATATTTTTTCAGAATTAGTTCATCATACTTTTGATTTGATGAATTAGGGAGCATGTATATGAAAGTGGCAATATGTAACGCTTCCTATTTTAGTGAACATTTTATGTTATGTTGAAGCTTTGCCTGGCCTCTTTTATAAGTGTTGTTAAAGACACGAAATTTATTTATTTTTTTCGTTTAACATTTAAATGCAGGTCAAAGTAAAAAGAAGGGGAGATGATAAAAAATATGTTGCTAAGGTACTTTTATGTTGCTAGATCCTTAATCGTTACAATATATGTGCTCTGTAGTTACTTTGTGAATATTAAGCTTAAATGTTGTTTTCTAGTTTTGTCTTCCACTAATGTCTCAATGTGACTGGAAACTGGAGGGAAAAGTCATTTTGATCCTTGTTTACTGAAGCACGTAATAGTTACATGCCTAAATTGCTAGGTCGGAGATTGTTTATGCTTATGGGGAATTGGCATTGGATCTTGCAGCTGACTTGTCTTAGTGATTTAATTGACAGGTACTAGCTAGAGGCGTGGATTGTGATATAGCTTTGCTCTCAGTGGAACATAAGGAGTTTTGGGAAGAAGCAGAACCACTTAAGCTTGGACGCTTGCCACGCCTGCAGGTTGTAATTGTAGCTTGTACTTATTATGGTGTCATTGTGTTGTATTTTCTTGTCGTTCAATCCTATTCTTTTGCATTCTCAGCTGCACCTATTATGTTTCAGTTGGACTTTCTAACTTGTGAAAGGAAAATGATATTTGTTATGGCATTTAAAAGTTATTTACTCATCAACTCCGGATCATCATATGAAATATGTGTCTAAAAATTATGAAAAATTCCCTAAGTACAATAGATCTAAACCAAAAAGTTTTTTCTTGAGGAAAAAGTGACACTGCAACCTGTTTCTTTATTTATGTGGATGTCTATTGGAGTTAGATATGTGATGTATTTATAGTGCATTTCTGTGGTGGTATGTCTTTTGGTTTTTCTAAAAATCAACATTGATACTTTGTCCTCTATTTATGGTTTTGGTATGCTTTTTGTGTAACTTTTTATATGGTCAGGATGCAGTAACTGTTGTAGGATATCCTCTTGGAGGAGACACCATTTCAGTGACAAAGGGAGTTGTATCACGGATAGAGGTATAACTTTGTGTTTAGTAGAATGAATTCTGATAAGCAGTGAATTAGTGTCAGTTTGATGTCTTCAATTGTTCTTGAGAAATCTTTTTGTAGATCAATTTACAGTACGAAGTTGCAACCTTTAATTTTCAGGTTACTTCGTATGCTCATGGATCATCTGATCTGTTGGGTATTCAAATTGATGCTGCAATAAATCCCGGTAACTTTTCTGCTAAGTTATTTTTTCGGAGTGGATCACTTATATAGTGCTCCCTCTCTTTCTGTCTATTTGTTTTTTTTTGCTATTTTTATTAAGGCTTTATTTCATATCATTGTGATAGCTAGTGCTTATACTTGCTAGATTTTAGGTAACAGTGGTGGTCCTGCATTCAATGATCAGGGAGAGTGCATTGGGGTGGCATTTCAGGTGTTAAATCATTTTCTTGGTCTGAAATATTTTTTCTATATGGCCCGATCCAGATATTTACTCTTTTTCACTTGCTTATAGGTATGAAGATAGAATTCTTTTGTGCTATTTTCCACATGCTTGTTGTGCTCGTACACAATTGTCTGTCATTTTCCACTTTGTTTTCACGCGACAGTCTTTTTAGGTTTACAGATCTGAAGAGGCTGAGAACATTGGATATGTTATTCCCACAACAGTTGTATCTCATTTTTTGAATGACTATGAGAGGAATGGAAAATATACTGGTGAGGTGCTCTGATTATTTACAATTGTTCTTATTGTCATTGTTCATTTGTTTGTGGAACCCTTAGAAGTTTGAACTCTGTACATTGCCGTTCCGAGAGAGAGAAGTTTTTTAAAGTCTAAACTAATTCTGATAGTTTTGTTAATATTCTAGTGTTAATATCAACGTTCAACTGGTCTCAAGAAAAACTGTCTTCAAGTTGCTGTATGCTACATTTTCTATAACATTGCGGTTCTTCTTAACCTCGCATCAATGGAGGTTTTTCTTTATAGCTAGGAAGTTTAATTTGTCACGCAGTTACAGTAGTCAAAACGGAGTTCCTAGTGAAAGCAAGTTGTTATGTGCCCGTACTTGGGATCGAGTCCAAGGACAATTCTCAAGAAAGTTAATTTCTTTCCCCTTATTTACTTTGGTTTCCTTCCTTGCAGAGCCTATTTTTGGTGATGAAAAACTAACAACACTTGTCAAGGACAAGGTCTGCCGAGATTGGGCTAAACTACTCTACTCCTAATTAGCTAGTTTTTATGATAACTTCTTCCTTACTTTATTGCATAATGTAATAGCCTTATATAGGCAAAGAAACATAAAAATTTCACCTAAACTAGGACTCTTAGAAAACTCCTTTTCAAGCTGTGTTAGGACTCTTAGAAAGACTCCTATTCAAGCTGTTTTTATTAACATAACTATAACAGAAACTAGTGCAGAAATAATGGACTACTCCTAAAAATAAAATACTCCTCTAATAGACTCCTAATAAAACACTCGTCTTTGCAAGTAGTAGGTCCTTCCCACAATGCACCCATATCATCAACCCCCCTCTTCAACATCGAGCTTGCCCTTAAGCTCAAACTTAGGTTATGCTAGTGATGGTATGCAAGATATCTCAGGTTCTCTCTCTACTGGTTCCTCACCTTCTTCCTCAGAATTTGCCACCTCAATCCAAACTAGTTGCTTACATTTGTGCCCCACCGAATAAGTCTCGCCATCGAATAAGTCTCGTTACATTTTAACCATTTCCGCTACGGTTACACGTCTTCCCATCAGGGGCGGAGTACTTGCTATACTGGAGGTTGTTGTTTTAGTCCCCGAGTTTACATTACTTCCTAAAGGTGTGGCTGCACTTGTGCTAGTGTTGTTACTACTACTTCCAGTTGCGAAGATAGTCATAGGGTGGTGTTTCGGCTGCCTCTTACCCCTTGGATGTATTGCATCTGCATATATTGCAATTTTCTTTCACATGCTCTTGCTAAGTTCATTATAGCTCTAAGATTAACAGGATATTGCAACTTCTCCTCAATTCGCAGCTCTTCTGCGAACCCAACCATGAATAGATTTACTTGTAGATCTCGTGGAAGCCCTATGGTTTGAGCCAACAGTGTTTGAAATTGGCGTTGATATTCTTCTAATCTCCCTGTCTGTTTGAGGTTTGCCAATTCTCCTACAAGGTTGTTACTAAGGTGAGGGTCGAATCTCATATTACAATGGCTTTTGAAAGAGTACCAATGCATCCCTAGTTCTTCTTGTTCATGTTGACAGAACCACAATTGGGCCTCCTCCATTAAATGGAAAGCAGTCAATATTACCTTCTCCTCCTCCGCTGTTTGTTGGCTTAGGAAAAACTGCTCACACCTGTGAAGCCAAACCAACGGATCCATCGAGCTATCATTCGTTGGAAATTCCATCTTAGTATATTTAGGCACCATTCTTGCCCCGCTGCCCCTATGAGTCCTCTCCTCCCCTGGCGGTGTTGATGGTGCCTGATACTCGCTTGCTTTTGCACCTTCCAACCTTGCAAGCATGCTGATAATCTCTGCATATTGAGCCTTCAATTCTTGCTGCCCCATCTCTAATGCTCGTATCCTCTGATCCATTTGTCAATCTACCAAAGATCGCTCTGCGACTGAATTGCCTGTTTCGTCCATGAACTCCTGCTCTGATACTGAATTGTTATGTGCCTGTGCTTGGGATCAAGTCCAAGGACAATTCTCAAGAAAGTTAATCTCTTTCCCCTTATTTACCTTGGTTCCCTTCCTTGCAGAACCTATTTTTGGTGATGAAAAACTAGCAGCACTTGTCAAAGACAAGGTCTGCCAAGATTGGGCTAAATTACTCTATTCCTAGTTAGCTAATTTTTATGATAACTTCTTCCTTACTTTATTGCATAACGTAATAGACTTATATAGACAAAGAAATATAAAAGTTTCACCTAAACTAGGACTCATAGAAAAACTCCTATTCAAGTTGTTTCAGGATTTGTAGAAAGACTCCTATTGAAGTTGTTTTTATTAACATAACAGAAATGAGTGTAGAAATAATAGACTCCTACTAAAAATAAAATACTCCTCTTATAGACTCCTAATAAAACACTCCTCTTTGCAAGTAGTAGGTCCTTCCCACAATGTATCCATATCACTAGTTACCTCGCTACTACATCTCTTTTTTAAGATTCTTTAAACTTTGCTTAGACCTAGTTTCTATCGTGAATATTTATTTTCCTATATCAGCATGAGTATCTGCTTGTTGCTTATGAACTTGGATAAAACATGCCTTTGGATGTATTCATATTAGTCCACAGAACAGAGTAGAATATGTTTTTTATGTTTTTCTAATCTATTTACTATATCTACTACTTTCTGCTTCTTCCAACGCACAACTATATTGGTATTTCTGATTTTGCTTCATTTTGTTGTGAATCTTCATCATACATTTTGATCTGCTATTCTTTTTACCTTGACTTCCAGGCTTCCCATGTCTTGGCGTATTACTGCAGAAGTTGGAGAATCCAGCTCTTCGTGCATGCTTAAAAGTACAGTCCAATGAGGTATATCTGTTTGTTCTTCTTTGCTGGATCTAAACTCTGACCTTGTTTCAGGTAGTGTACTTGACCTTTACTGATGATTTTCAGGGTTGTGATTTATAAATAATAATAATTCATGTTAAAGTCACGTATCTTATGGCATTGGTAAGGCTTGAAATGGCTTGTGTGAGGCTAAACGAGAGAGTTGAAAAAGAATATAGTCTGGGACTATTACCTGGTTAAAAACAAGGAAGCTGAGCTGATCAATGATAAAGTAGCTGGAAGGTAGATACAAGAAAATTCTTAGTTGTGGGGAGCAAGGTGGAGAACAGACTTGGGTACATGTGGTGCAGATGGTGATTTTAGTGGAGATGAAATTGATATTAGAAAATTCTTATCTTTCAGTTTCTTCGCAAATTCATTCGGACTTGACATCGGGAATCCAATCATTCACAGGGATCTAATCTTCTTGTTAAATTTATGAAGTTTCGCTAGTTCTTGTACTTGGGAGCTAATATCTGTTGTTTGCATAAGAATTTGTTCCGTCATATGTTATTCTACATTTAATTGAATGATTTTTATTCCATGCTTATACTTATTTCATATGTGATCAAAATTATTTAAGACTCATTTTTATATCACAATTAAATCAACTTCAAACTTTGGTTTGTATAGGGTGTGCTAGTTAGGAGGGTTGAACCAACCTCTGATGCAAGCAAGGTCTTAAAAGAGGTATACTAGCTAATTGGCTCTTCAAAAACTTCTTGATTTGATAATTGTTATATGGTCAACTTGAGGAAAGTTCTAATTGCAGTTAAGCGAGTATCAGTGACCTCATTGTCCATGTCTCTTTACGTAAATTACAAACGATATTAAAGATAATCTGTTACTACACTGAGAAAGATGGAGAAGAATTATGAGCAAAAAGGAAAATGTAGTTGTAGAAGAAAGGATTCAGGAATGTTGTTTGTCACACGGAAAATGCACCATAGTAGTCCATCATGGTCAGTGACCGCAAGTAGGCTGGTCTTTTAACAATTTATGGTCCATGACCCCATTTCAGGCAAGAAATGTAATCTTTTTCTATATCATCAATAAACTGATGTGTTACATGCAATTGTGTAATACATGTTGCTATCCTGGATAACGAGTTAAACAACCATAAGATAAATTCAAATGCTGGAACAACCGTGTTTATCATTTTCGAGTAACAATGGATAAATTCAAATGGTGGAACAACCGTGTTTATCATTTTTCAGTAACAATGGCAGTTGTTTTCCTGTAGGGGGATGTGATCATGAGCTTTGATGGTGTTCGTGTTGGATGTGAAGGAACAGTGCCATTCCGATCAAATGAGCGCATTGCATTTCGTTACCTTATCAGTCAAAAGTAAAGAGTCTTATTCTCTGTCATTATAGGAATTAAAATTTCTCTATATCTTGATAGAATGGTATTTTGGTCCAGTTAATTGTGTTCGTTTGTGTGGTTTAAATACATCATACTTGTGCCTAATAAGATAGTCACCCTTTTCTCTATAATCCCCAACTTTTGAAGTGGAATGTGCTATCAGATATGAGTAACTTTTGTGAAATTAGGTGATGGCCTAACTTTAATTATTTCAAAATTATGTAATGTTTTTGTACAGATTTGCTGGTGAGGTAGCAGAGCTTGGTATCATCAGAGCAGGGATTTTCATGACAGTTAAAGTAGTTCTAAACCCAAGAGTGCATTTGGTATGCCATTTAAGAACTTTGGATGATTTGAGTCATTAAAGCATTTCCTCTTTCTTTTACATTTATATGTTAACTAGTTTCTATATTTTTCTCTTGCTTTCAAGGTTCCTTATCACATTGATGGTGGTCAGCCTTCTTATATAATTGTTGCTGGATTGGTGTTTACTCCTCTCTCAGAACCGCTGATAGAGTATGTAATGCTTCCTTGTGCTCAATAGTGTCCGCAAAAATCCATAAACATTTTGATACATGAACTTTTTGGTCCGTTTAACTGGCTAACTCTGAGATTATTTGGCTCTCTTTTCTCTTTTTCGGTTTGCCAATAGGGAGGAATGTGAAGACTCTATTGGGGTAAGTACTGCCCTCAAGGGAACATCTTCTCTTTTCTATCACGACTTTGAACTCATCCTTTGTGATCAAGATGGTTTTCTAAATCTATTTGTATCCTCTGCTCAGCTGAAACTTTTAACAAAAGCACGTTACTCTCTAGCAAGATTCAAAGGAGAACAAATTGTTATCCTATCACAGGTAAACTTTCTAACTTTCTACCCGTCATGTAATTTCTTCTCTGGACTTGCAACTAGTTCATCTTCTGATAGTTATGGCGGGAAATATTTTTCGCATGTATCATCTTTGCTAAAGAATGACTATGTTCTAATTTCCTTTCTGATGATAGGTCTTAGCAAATGAAGCCAACATTGGCTACGAGGATATGGGAAATCAGCAGGCAAGTTGTCAGTTAATACGTTAAGCTTTTATAAGCCTGTTTCCCAATCAAGTCACAAATGATCACGGAATGGTTACAGGTTTTAAGGCTCAATGGAACCCGAATAAAAAACATCCATCACCTAAAACACCTTGTTGATTGTAAGTGGAGCGATCTCATTCCCGTATTTTGCATACTGTACAATCTCTTTCTCACTGTTCTTAGTTGTGTTCATCACCAGCAAGCAAGGACAAATATTTAGTTTTTGAATTCGAAGACAATTATCTTGCCGTTCTGGAGAGGGAAATCGCAATTTCTGCGTCATCTCAGATTCTTGGTGATTATGGGATACCATCCGAACGATCCCCTGACCTAGTGGAGCCATATGTGGACTCATTAGGAGACGTCCATAGTTTGGATCAGGAGTTCGATGACAGTCCTGTTTCAAATCTAGAAATAGGCTTTGATGGTCTTCTTTGGACTTAAACACGTAAAAGTTGAGACCTTAAATCTCCACTTTAGACACCATTTATGATGGATAAGCATGTCTCCAGTCCAAAGCCTATCCAATTCATCACTCGTGGGCTTATGCAAAATTTCCGGAGAACATGATATTTTGCCACTTGACTTCTGCGCGTCTCACATGCAATCTACTTCCCCACCGGGCCGTTGCATCGTGTATTATTGGGTTTTGGATGGTGGTATTCGTCAGATAATTGCTAACCAATTTCAATGCAATTCTTGACAGAGGATAGCAGAGTTGAACTCGAAACTTATGCAGTCATCCTGGTTGGATGTAATGGTCTGTGACAAGGGAATGTGATTTATTGTTGGATGTGAATAAACATTAATATTATTTTACAAATTTTGAGTGAAGTGTCAATACTGAACTGTTGAGTCTCTGGGGTGCGGTGACATCATGCATTCCCCTCAGACAAAATAGTGTATTGGATTCTCTTTCCCCGACTCTTAAAGAAGTAATTCGTTTCAAAATTTCGCTCTATGGTCGTACGGGACAAGGGAGTGTGGGTTATCTTAGGCATATGTCAAGAGTACTTGGGGCCATTGCAGCAATAAAGAATCACACAGAAACAGAAAGAAATAAATCAATGATGTGGAATATGAATAGTGGATTTGTAAGTTCATAATTTTAACAAATTTATAGTGAAAGATGACATTGTCATACCATAAAAAAAGATTTATAGAAATGTAACTATTCTTCTATACTGCCACTAGCCGTCAATATATATACTAAAACTTTAAAATAGTTCCGTTGAAAACAATTCACACTGTCCTTGAACTTATAATGCTCCTTTGTTTAGAGAGTCTGATACGGCTCGTAGCTGAACTGATTGTGCCAATTCAATTGGTTGAGTATAATTTTGTATGTTGCCTATAAAGACAAAGATAACAGACAAAGGGAAATGAATTGGATAGCTGTAGAAGTTTTAGCAGTTGGAAAGGAGAAGAGAAGACATTCATAGCTGGTGAGTTTATCATCCTAACTACACTTCCAATAGGGACGTAAGGAGTAGGCAAGTGAATTCCACATGACTTCTAAAAGAATATTTAAAGAGATTTGGAAGAAATTCATCTTGGAATGTGAAGGAGATGATTATTGATTTAGCTGAAAAGTTTGCCATTAGTATTACAAAAGTGATGTGTTATAGGGAAATAAAGAAAGTAATAAAAATATCGAGGAGTTCCATGAAGCAAAATTATGCAATGTTGTGTCTGTATGAGCATGAGTTGTTTAGGAAAAAAATAAAGGAGAGAGAGTCAAGATTGAGACAAGTTTAGAAAGGTATCTAAGATGTTTAATATGGGATTTGGAGCACTAAGACTTTGGTTTGTACAAGGTTGATTGAAGATAATTGGATTGGACACATGCTTTTCGAAGATGTTCTTGGTTTGTGCTTTATTATTGTCAGCAGACAGCAGTGGTGAAAGGTGAGAATTATTTCTTGGAAATAGTTTTCAAATATGTTTGTGGGGGTTGATGGTAATGGGTGGAGCTTCATCAATGACCGATATCTTAGTCTAGTAAAGGCTTTGAAAGTACTGGTTTCATGTGCAAAGCACAGGAAGTATAAAAGCCATATTTACGCCAATGAAAGTCATGTCAGATATACTTAAATAGTTATTATTTTGGAAGGTAACAAATTTCACGACTGAGTATGATTAAAAGCAAGTAAAGAGGAAATAAAAGCTTTACATATTGATGCATATCAAGAATTTGTGGATAAGGATCACACGCATCTGTTAAAGTCTTTATAACTACACTACCTAAATATGAGATTGTGCGTAACAACATAACCGAGACATTTGGATAGAAAAAGTCTATCATCAATATGATTGAGGATATAAAAGTGAAGTTAAAAACTACGATTTGGATAGAAAAAAGAGATTGATATTTAATAATGACTTGTGATATTTTCCCTAGGGTTAAGTATTAGATATTTTCTTATTTGGTAGACAACAATTAATTGTATTTTTCAATTTTTTCAATAACTTATTAGTTAAGTTACGTAATTTGATCCGAATAAAGATAATAAAGTGATTCAATAAATGATCTAGATTAATAGGTCGAAGTCCAGAAAGAAAATGGATTCAGATCAGTGTGAACCGACCCATATCGGATATTTGATATAGAAGCTCGATATGAAAGCTATATGAAGAAGTTAAGGTGTCCTGTAATTGCTCAATTAATTCATAAACGTAAAGTTACTCTGACCTATTTAGATGTTCATGTTTTGAGAAAACTATAGAAAGACATTGATCACGTCCTGTTGAGTAGATTCTGTGAAGGTGTCAGTGAATTTGAGCTCGTTTTAGCCTTGGAAAGCTCCTTCGATTATTTTGGAACTGAAATCAGGTATTTTTACATTTCTTTGTTATTTTCCTTTCATATTCGATCCATGATACGTAATTAAGGCTCATGTTGCGTATTACATCAAGAAGTTAGAAGCACTAAAATTCATATTAAGGTTATGAATGCCAAAGTCCAGTAGAAGCCTAAGGTCTTTTGCTTTGATGATAGATTTGTAGTTAATTTAGAGAAAAGGACACGGGGCTATAGATATGGGAATGTAAATAGAATGCATTGTAAATATGCAATCAACTCCTTATAGTACTAAAGGCTTAATCTAGATGATTTCATCAGTAATGAACTTTTATGAAATGGTTTCATAGGATTCAATAGATTTATATTTTTTATTAATGAAAATTTTAGTCGAATTGTTTGGTGCCAAAACTTTTTTCATACCTATAATTTGATATTACGGGGGACTTTGGTTTTCCACTAGCGATTTTAACTATAACCTCAGTTTTATTTATTGGTTTGAGCAAGATAGGACTAATTTGAAATTAATTAAAATGAACAACAATTCCTTAAAAAAAGAGACTTTTTGCAGTATTTCACTATAGAGAAAGAGAGGTAGGCCAAAAAATACTAACCATTGAAGAGTATAATATTGACAAAAGTAATCAACCCAATATTAAAAAGTAAAGTTCATGAGGAATAAAGCTAGAATGTAAGCACGAGATAAGAAGGGAGAGACAGATTTAGAAGACAAAGTACACAATATAAAGAAGCTTAAAATGTTGTTAGAAGACATGAAATAATGAGAGCAAGAGGAAGAATTAAAGTCACATATGGAGAACTTTTTAGGAAATATATTATTACATGGTAGTAACTTCGAAAATAAAAATTAATGCATTTTGATTTATATGGTGTGGGTTTATTTATACTACATATTCTTCGCATTTATAAGGAAGTAAACTCAAGTATTTAAAAGAATTCATAAATAAGCTATCAAACAACACAAAAGCCTTAAGGTCTAAGTTCACACAGAAACCAACATGATAAAAATAATATGTCATGCTCACAATAAGAGCAAGAATTTGAAATAATAACTAAACATAACTTCATATCAACTCAAGATAATAGTACAACCCATAATGAGGCATTACGCAGTAAGAGGTTCAAATAATTGGAAAGAAAATAAGTGAGATTATGTAGATCTAAGGAGGCAATGGCTAAAAGAAGCTAATTGGTAGCATTTACCATTTAAATTTTAACATTATATATTGTTTTTCTATTAGTATGTGATACAATTGTAATTAATTATGTTGCTATATTTTGGACTTATTTTTTTGCTTCACTTTTGTATGTGTGTTTTAGATTTATGCATTATAATATAACATAAATTTAGAGGAATACATTTAAAGTAAAATGTTCATAAAGGAACAAAAATCTTACGAATTATAATCACTTAATAAACTTGCAATATTCATATATTACAATATTCACAAAGCAATAGATACAATAACCTTCTAAAATAAACTTGCACCTAATCACTAAGCTTATAAAACAACAGAAGTTTTTTTCTTTTAATATACAATTTACATGTTTGCTCAAACTAGGCAAAGTTTTTATTTTCTACTACCAAATACATTAGACAATTACATTAAGTTTGCAAACATTGAATATGTAAGCAATCCTAGCATTGACTATTGAATATGTAAGCAATCCTAGCACTATCACACTATTGATACTTCTCTCTTTGATCATGTGAGATTTCGCTCATAATTTTCAATGATCATTTTCTCTATCACCTTTTCTTTGTTAACATTCTTACAATCCAAACTAGAAAATCATTAAACCAATATAACTTTCACCTGTTCTTTACCCTTTAATTATGCTTTCAAACTGTCAATTTCCATAACTTTCTTAAAAACTACAATTTGTTCATTTACATTAGCTTTAGTATGAACCTATTTAAAATACGAACAATCATTTATTTTTCACATTGGGTGCTTATATAACTTTCTTCCTTGGTTATTGGGTTTGTGAGAAGTATAAATCATAGCCTTTAAACTACTACAACACATCCTTTACTATTCAATAATATTGTTGGTTGATTGAATATTAGTTGAAGAAGGTAACTCAAATTGATGGCTGCTATTCATGTCCATTTGAGAACGAAAAGTAAATGCATCTAGTAATTTTTTTTGGGTGAAAATGAATCACTCCCCCAACTACATAAATTTGTCAATGACCAATAGATTAGGGTAAATAAGTTGAGAATTAAATGTGTAATAAACTAAGTATTTATATTTGAGAATTTGATTATTCATTTACAATTTTACCATTTTCCTAAATTGGGTAGCTGTGATTCTAAACTGGGTGGAAGTTTCATGTATTCTAAAATTGTCAAAAAATCTGAAGTACTTTAAAATGTACTTATCTCAAATATGATTATGCATTCACTTTTATAATATTTAACTTTTTTTTGGAATAATTTATAATTTTTATAAAATTTAAAGATTATATAATTGATAGAATACATATAGTTCATTTAGCATGTATAATATGAAATCCCAGGTAAAAATAAAATAATACAATATGTTATATTATTATTTATACATATTACAATTTAAAACCCTAGATATGCCATTACAAAGACTAAGTTAGGAAGGCATTTATAGTAAAAATATCATGTAGTAAAAAGACTTTATATCATTAGCTATGTTGTTAACATCAATATTAGCTCCATATATTCCTCTCCTTAACAATCGATCACAATACGAGCCTCTTTTACCTTTCTAGTCGTTAAGGTAATTTGTTTTTAAATTACTATCTTCATTTAAAAGGTAATCATGTTGCATATATAAATATATTCCAAAAGTTAAAGGTATTTAAATTTTACTGTAGTTCATGAAAATAGTTTTCTAATTTTACTTTTAATTTCTTCAAATACCTTTAACCACTTATATGTATGTCTTTTGAAGCTCATGCAAACGATTGGTATGTCAAAAGAGTGAGATGTTACATTCTTAAATACTACCTCATTGCCTCTTATGCTCCCTAGGGTTGGGAAGACCTGCAATGTTTGTGGGAAAGAAAACTTATTTGGTGTGCAATATTTGTTTTGAATGATTGAAAATTAAAAACATTACTATAAAGTTGCTTTTAAATAAATGCTTTAAGACCCATATCTTTTTGAGAGTTGGAAATCAAAATCTATAACAAAATTATTCATGATTCTTACTATTTATCTATCCCTTTTAATATACATTGCAAATAGAATTATGATGAGATCATAATTATGATATTCATAATGTATTTATTTATTATCCCTAAATTAGTCATAGTCATTGTTGTATTAAGATTAGACATTAATAGAATTTAAAGAGACTAGCAAACATTATGTTTTTCTTTATAAAGGAAGTATTCAATCTCGTAGACTAAAGTATAGAGATATTTAAGCAAACATATGGGTGATTGTTAGAGAGCAAGTTCAATTAATCAACCTCATATGAGCATTCCATTTGGAACATTACTTGTATGTATATGAAAATTCTCATTTTGATGATAGTATAAGTGATCATTTGACCTGAGATTTCCAAATATCTTGTATAAGAATTGTTATATTTTGATACTTCTTATGACCTATTCTATTTAAGGTTAGCTCAATCGGTAATCATGGCATGTATCATAAACTATATTGAGATAGTTGAGTGATCAATATGAGTAATAAGTAGAATGCTCTATTATTCTTGATTAGTATTGATCTACGAAATCCTTAGCTAAGGTAGAATGACACTTTGAAAATAGTTTTCAAATGTTATTAATTGAATCAATTACTAATGATGATGAACTAATATGATTGTAATCAATTAAGATAGAAATTATTTTTATGCTCTATGTCTAATCAAAACATATGATGAGAGAATTGAATTATACAAAAAAATCATATACAAATAGATTTTTTAAACCACTTTGACATTCTTAAATATTTGGGTAGTCATAATGCGTTATTAAATGTCAATTTTGATCTATATATATAAATTATTTAATTAGAGAATTGAAAATGAATTAAAGGAGTTTAATTTATCTTATTCTAAATATGATTTAAGGTTATAATTTATATCCATTACTAATGTATTTAAGGACCTAATGACTTACACACAAAGAATGAGTTAAAAGTGATAAAAGGATTTTTAATCAAGTTAGACTTGATTGTAAAGTTTGAGAAAATTTATTACTAAATATGAGATATTTAATAAATACGGACCAATATGAGATATTGGATCTTATTTGAAAACAATTAATATTTAATTAGAAATAATTGTAATTCTAATTAAATTCTAATTGAAATTATAATTTTATTTTAATTAAATTACTAAAATATAAAAAATGTTTAGGCTCTAAGAGAGCTATCAATTTTTATCTAACATTCTCCACAATAGTTGTAGAGTTCCTTTAACACATTAGGTGAATACTGTTAGAGACTGAAAACTTGGGTGATTATGGTAGCTGAGATGAGCTAATTTCATAAACAACTTAAGGGAAACATCAAAAAAAGATTAAGCTTTAGAATAAGATATAAATTATGATTTATGCTTTGTTATGATTTATGTGTTAATCATGTTATAGAATTAAGGTGATCTTGACTTTTGAGAAATCATCCGAAAAAGTCTCATAATTATTCCATTACATATGAGATCAGATCTTGCCCTAATTTATGTTAAAAAATTGTTAAGATAATGTTATTTTGGTTAATAAATTTTGTAATTATCAAAAATATCTTAGTGAATTGTACTAAAATGACATCATTTTGTTTAGTTTAAGCTAAGCCAATCTTACTCTCTTTAGCTTGATTTTAACCTAAAATTTGATCAGCTCAGCTTTAAAATTTATAGATTTTAAGTTAGACTGAATTCCCCAAGCCATTTTGAGCTTTTCAAGCAATACTTCCTCTATATTCCTCAGGTACTCAGTACAATGTTTGACAATAAATCTTTACGCAAGCTAACTATACTTGTTATATTTTAAGAGACTAAAAGTGTATTTTGAGTCTTAATATTTTTATTAAAATACAAAAAAAAAAACCCTAATGTTTTAGAATATTCAATTTTAACCCTATCATTTTAAAAATATTCAAAATTAACTCTAAATGGATGGAAAATTAAATATAATTAAGTTTTTGTTTGCTAAGTTCTACATCATCACTGATGTAGCTATTAGAGTAGTGCTCTAAAGATAATCACCTTTAGCACTATGGTACAACCTTTATTTTGATTAATAAAGTGAAAGACATTTTTTATTGATTTGATATTCATTTATATATGAATTGATATTGATCTTAAATTGAATTAATGAAGTCCATGATACAAAACATAGCATGAAGGAAATCATGATGAGATCGTGATAATAAGATTCCTATCATATGCAATTATGTTAGTATCTAAATAATCCCTAGTCATAGGATTAATAAGATAGGACATTATTAATCCAAACAGACTAGCACATGTTATACTCCTTGATTTGATCAAGCAATGGATCTCACAAATTGTAAGCATGAGTTGTTTAGAGTTAACATATGGATGTTTACTAAGAGTAGTAAGTATATCGAATGACCCGCTATAAGATTATCATATGAATGATCTATCAAATGTCAATGATTAATCTCATCATAGAAATGACGAAAATATCCTTAGATTTGAGGTATTCAAGGATATCTTGGATATTAATCCTGTGCTTTGACATCATTCCTTGTTATCTCAAGACAAGGTCACTTTTAGGGTAGTGATTGGGTACAACTATTTGTATTCGAAGGTAATTGGGTAGCCAATAAAGGATTCACCACTCTAGATAGAAGGAAATGATACCTACAACCTCTTATCGGGGTCATTATTTAGGAGTCTCTGGTTAGAGCAGTTATGTTTCATGAAGAAAGTCTTCAATGACACATAAGAGTAATGAAATCCCAGGACAAGAACTAACATCACTTGGACTAGATGTAACGTAGTCAGTCTAATGGGAGTTGACACATAACCCATACTCAGAACCAAGTGGGGGTATAGTATGGTGAAAGGACTAATTGCATGATAATTGTCTATGGAAAGGTTCATAAGTTAGATAATTAACTATCGAAGAGTTCATATGTTAATTCACTTATATTTCGACAAATTAGCATCATGAAACTCTTGATGATTTGATTGAATTAAGAGTTCATTCAAGTGCCTAAAATAATCGAAAACCTAAGGTCATACGCATAAAATATCAGATGAAAAACGTAGTGTGTATGGCCATATTTAAGCAGGTCACGATTGTGACTCATAGGCCACGATAGTGACAGAAGCCACGAAATGATATATAAGTGAGTTCTTCACTAATGTACACGAGCTTATTCCACTTCTTACACACACAAGTGATAACATAAGGACTCTGAAAGAGTTCTAGAGTGAGAGTGAGGTGTCTTGATTCTTGTTCTTACAATTCATGCAATTGTTGCATGAATCAAAGTGCATGCAATAAGATTCTTGACCTATCTTCTATCATCTTGGGCATCTACTAGAACTCATCTAGTTTGGTGCTCAAATACCCTTATACATTGTTTCTTCATCTTCTTTGCATGTTCTTGGGTGATCAAGGAAGGGTTTGCTATTTACAACAACTCAAACAAGGAGAAGAAACAAGAAAGGAGGAGAAACAAAAAGTAAAAATGTTTTATATTTCACGTTCTTTACATATCCTTGCATGCATATATGATTATGTGGTTTTTGGGTTGTCATGGTGTCAGAATCTTGATTTTGACACTTCTCCTGCAGACGCATGCATGTTATGCATACAACCATGGCTAACCTAATAATGGTATCAGAGCAAGTTTATGCATGTGATAGATGATGTATTGAACATGTGCAAAGTGTTTGTTGGGTTGTGACTGACATGCATGCTGTTTTGGAATAATTCGTGTAAAATGTAGAAATTTTTTTTTTGATTTTCTTTCTCCATAATGTTTATAAGATGTTATGTTATGTTTTTGACAAATGAAATTGTAACTGAATGTCATTTACTATTTTATTTCGAATTAATATCCAGATTGTTCATATGTTGATTTATGGGAATTTCTGGAAAACTAAATGCATGTACTATTTTTGAAAATTTAGTAATAATTCGAAATTTTTTTCTGTTTTTCTTTCACATAAATGTTTATAAGGTGTTATATTATGTTTTTGTGAAAATAAAATGCAATTGGATGTCATTTGATATTTTATTACGAAATTAGTTTCAGCCTGATGTATGTATAAAGTTCTGGAAATTCTGGAAATGTTATGAATATGGATGCATGTAAATTATATATTAATTTTTATGATTTTTTAAATTTTATGCATGCACATGCAATATGAGATGTTTTCACGTATATGAGATGCATAACAATTTTTGTTAAAGTGGTTATCTTATGTATGCATGATGTAATGTTATGACTAGTGTTAGAAGTTATATGACAAATGTAATACACATATGATGTGTTGGCTTATTCCTATTAATTAATAAATAATTCCTAAGAATTAGGTTTTTGAATTTTTTAATAGATACATTTAGAATGTGTATAAGACTCTGGAATTTTCCAGAATTAATTGAATTTGATTCAATTATTAAATAAAGTCAAAGTCAACATTGGTCAATTTTTTGAAAGTTGGTGGAGTTGACTTACTTAATGACTTATAATGTATATATTTCGGTATGAGACCTAAATAAGGTTCTTATGTGATAAGAAAAGTATTATCTTGATGACAATAATATGCTTAATGCAAGTGCTTGAAATTAGGGTTCCGGAAATTTTCTGAACATCCTATCAGTCTTTTTAGTGTCTAGTCGGTTCACTTATTTATCTTGACGATTTTGGCCGTCAAGATAATTTTGACTTGTACTGAAATTTTTTAGATAAATTTGTGATGACCTAGGGATATTATAGATGACTAATTGATGTACGGGAATTTTGGAAACCCTAAGGATTAATTTAGAATTAATCCATGTAGAGTATAACATTTCTAGTGTGACTAGATAATGACATTTAAACTAGGATTTAAGTGTTTAATTTGGACATCAAAATTGAATTTTAGGGTTCTTAATCGAATCGCATTAATAATTTGGATTAGGTAAGACTAATACTAGTACCCGATTAAGATCAAAAGTTAAATCGAATCACGAACTTTAGATGCACAGTCAAGTCATAACCTAAATTAAACCTACTTTGTGTAATACATGCATTAGATGCATTTTAAGGGTAGTTATGGACATAGGCTCAACTTAATTGAGTTTTCCATAATCTAAATGTATATGTGATATACATAATCAAGATCATCCAAGTATTGATGAGACCAAAGGATAAATCCCTCATCCAAATATTAGGACTTACGCCTTTCATTGATATGGCAAGAACTAGAGTTCTTTTAGAGTTAGGTTGTTGGGCAAACCTAAGCCTGTTCTACATGAATATGTTCAAACCATGGAAATTAGATTTCAAGATTAATGGGTTGGTCCTAATTGGAAGCATTGATTTGTTGGACAAATCCAAGGTCAATGTGGATAGAGGCGAAGTTGGGTTATATACATGGGATGTATATAAATCAAGAGTTGATGACCCAATGAGTGTTCTAAATCAACAATTGATAGCACAAGTCGATAGTTTCATAATTGAATGCAATCGGTATGAATGATACCTACCGATTGACCTAAGGTGGCTTGTTGAAAAACCCAAAGTCATTCTTGGTGATATCGGATATCGACCCATTAAGAAAACTATAAGTTTTCTCGAATTCGTAGCGAGGGCTATGAATTTGAATAAGAATAATGAGACCTATAATCCATGTGATTAAATCCCTTTATCAATATGCATTAATGTACATTCTAACACTTTCTCTCATTCTTCTAGGTCATTGAATTGCTCGATGTTTTCTAGTGTGAATCTACGCTCCTTGTTAGATTCCAACAAACTCTCGGGACCAAACTTTTTGGATTGGCTATGGAATTTTTGAATTATTCTCAAATCTTAAAAACTAGGATATGTCTCAGATGAACCACTTTCCGATCCCCTTGCTGCCGATGCATATGATAAAGATTAGATAGATTACAAGAAGCTACTAGATGATAGTGAGCTAGCTAGCTGTATAATGCTGGCCTCTATGTCACCAAAATTGCAAAAGTAACATGAGGCTATGGATGCTCATACCATAGTCTACCATTGAAGGGAACTGTTTGATGAGTAAGCTTGGTTTGAAAGGTTCGAGACCTCAAGGTTGCTTTTTCGTTCTAAGATGGCTGAGGGACCATCTCTAGTGCAGTATGCACTGAAGATGAATGGATACATTGAGGTTAGGCATTTTGGGCTTCATTATAGATCATGAATTAAGTATATACTTGATTCTGACTGGTTTGACCGATAGTTATTCACAGTTTGTGCTTAACTATTAGATAAACCAAATATCCACGATAATACCTGAGCTGATTAATCTGCTCAAAAAGTTGAGTAGACTGTTAAGAAAGACAGTAAGGTTGTGATGCTGGTGGACTCTGCTTCTGGTCCTCGAAAGAAGAACTAAAAGAAGAAGAAGAAGTTCAAAAGGCCAGTGGGAGGTGTAGCCAAGAAGAAGGTAAAGGAGACAACTTCAAAGGGGATATGCTTCCATTGTAACAAAGAAGGACATTCGAAGATGAACTACAAACCTTATCTGGAGTCACTGAAGTAGAAGAAGGCATTAAATGCCCCACCGTCTACTTCAGTTACGATATTTGTCATTGAGGTTAATACTATTTCTGGTCATAACATTTAGGTATTAGATACTGGATGTGGCTCACATATATGTGTTGATATGTAGGGTCTTAGGGATAGTAGACTGTTCAAGAAGGGAGAGATGGACCTACATGTGGGAAATGGAGCAAGAGTTGCTGCATTAGCCGTAGGGACATATGTTTTGTATCTTCCTAGTGGGATAGAGTTAGTTTTATAAAATTGCTACTATGTACCTGTTGTGACTAATAATATTGTATCTGTTTCATGTCTTAAGCGGGATTTCATTTAACTTTTTAAAGCAATGGTTGTTTAATTAAGATGAATGAAATGTTGTATGGTACTGCTACATTGTGCAATGAAATTTACATATTAGATAAGTCCAATCCAATTTTAAATATCAATGACAATAAAAGACAAAAACAAGATAACTTAAAATCATCTTACTTATGGCATTATCTACTTGGCCATATAAGTGAGAAACGCATGATTAAGTTATACAAGAATGGTAGCTTACGGTCTTTTGATTATAAATTATATGACATATGTGAATCTTGCTTGTTAGGCAAGATGACTAAATTACCTTTTAAAGGAAATGGTGAACGAATGAATGGGTTATTAGACTTAATACATTTTGATGTGTGTAGTCAGATGTCCATTCATGCCAGAGGTGGTTTTGTGTACTTCATTACTTTTATCGATGATTATTCACGATATGGGTAGTCTGAAGCGTTTGAAATGTTCAAACAATTTAGCAATGAAGTAGAGAATTTTTGCTTCTATGTCCTTGACAAATTTATACTTGATATTTATGTGTTTGATTTGATATTTATATTTGAGTTCTCTAACATTGGCTTTCAATATACCTATTCATACATAATATAATGAGCATTAGCTACTAATTTCTTTAAATAAGGAACCATCTTTACCTCTCATTCGTCTTATGGCATCTGTGGGCACTACATAGTGCTTAGGGGCTTAACTTACATAATTAGCCTCACAAAAACAATTTACCATCTTATTTGCATAATTGTTCAAGTATTTTCTTGATGTATATGTAACTTATAGTAATAGCAAAGATTTTTTTGAACAATATTAAGCAATCTCAACCACAAAGACATATGTAGACTTAGCCATAATTTTCATTTTGATCATGGTTGATAGCCAATTTCTTTGTTCTCTTAACAAACTATATATTATCACTTACTATAAAAAATATCCTCCACATAAAATGATAAAATTACACGTTTATCATTGGATCTTTTAATATAAACTACGTAGTATTTTCTAATCATAATAAAATTATGTGACATGATTATAGTACTAATGTAATCTACCTTTTACTTTGACACTGCTTTATACCATAAACTAACTTTTAACAATATGAGCATATAACTAGTGGTTATATTATATATATTCCTTCATCTTGTTCTTTGTTTAAGAAAATGTTCTATACTTCCATATGATGTATATCAAAATCCATTCCAACTACTAAGAATATAATCAATCAAAATGATGTAAATCTTATAATAAGAATTTCTTCTCATAATCATTTCTTCTTATAATCATTTTCTTCCATTGCGCGTATCCTTTTGCCACTAGACGTGTTTTGCGTTTTCTAAATATGCCATCAATCTTTTACTTAACATTTAAAAACTCATTTGTTCTTTATGGCTTTATGTCCTTTTAGAAGATTACTTAATTCTTACATTTAAATCAAACTTATTAAAATTCATTCTTCTTCGATTATTATAACTCAATCATCTTTATCAAGACTAGATAGAGCCATTTTCATATTCCTCGGCATATTATCTTCTTATGGAATTACCATAAAGATTTTTCAATCCAACTTATAAGAAAAGTATGACGATTGCTCATAATATAGGCATATTGAAAATTTGGAGAAGCATATCTCTTTGCATTCATATTGCTCCCACTTGTATCAGGTAATCAAGCTCTTATAAGGTTGTAATTACCATTAATCATAAACTAATTCATCATCTCCTAAATTTCCATAACTATTATAATTCCAACAAAAATTTGTCTTTTCACCATTGTAGAAATTATTATCAAATCAAAGGCTAGTTAAAACAAGACATAACCAACATTTGTCTTTTTTTAAAAGGTCTTTTTTTCATTTTAATTGACCTTAGTCCTTTTAGGGATCCTAAGAATTATGGAAGGACTTCTTTTCACTTTTCACTTATTATCATAGTTCTTCCTCTTCTTAGTTTTCAATCATAGCAATATATGCCTTAGTATATAAGCCTCAAAATGTTTATTGTGTAATAATAGGTGCTTTATAACATTCTATATCATCTTGATATTCTTATTTGGGGTTAATTGCATTTTCATATGCTCCTAACTTAGAGGCTAAAAATGTGTAACAATTGACACTAGTTACGTATAAGATAAGATATAACTAACATTCCTCAGTTCATTATGTTTGACGTTAGCTTCACATGTCTTAGCATTAAATGCTCCTGTACTAGATTCACTATGATGTATGGCAAGTGCCAGTTACGTCCTTAAGAGGAGCAAATTTCTTTGTAACATTCATAGATGATTATTCCAGGAAAAGTTGGGTATTTCCTATCAAGAGGAAATCATATGTGTTTTCAGTCTTCAAATTTCACAAAGCGTGGGTGAAACTCGAATCTGGTAAGAAGATCAAGCGTTTATGTGTTTTTAGTCTTCAAATTTCACAAAGCGTGGGTGGAACTCAAATCTGGTAAGAAGATCAAGTATTTGCGGTCAGATAATAGAGGAGAATATACTGGTAAAGAATTTTATGAAATTTGCAAGCAATAAGGCATCAAAAGGCAGTTCATGATAGCATACACTCCTAAAAAAAATGGAGTAACAGAGCGAATGAATAGAACTTTATTGGAAATAGCAAGAGTGATGTTGAGAACTGCAAGCTTAGATAAGAAATTCTGGGTAGAAGCAGTCAATATCGCTTGTTATGTGGTGAATTAAGCTCTATCAACTGCAATTGAGTTGAAGACGCCGATAAAGATATGGACTAGTAAATTAGTGGATTAATCCAACCTCCATATATTTGGCAGTCCTGCCTATGTGATGTTCAATGCCCAAGAAACTACAAAGTTAGATCCAAAATCTAAAAGATGCATTTTCTTAGGGTATGTTGAAGGTATGAAGGGATATCATTTGTGGGATCCCACTAGCCACAAGATTGTTATCAGTAGAGATGTTATCTTCATAGAAGATAGGGATCAAGAGCAAACAGAAAATGTTGGAGAATCCAGAAACTACAACAGTACAAGTGGATAGGGAAGTTGATCAAAATGATTCTTCTGAAGCTACACTAGAACACAAGGAGCAAGAACCAGTTCAATATGATGTTCCAGATACTCAGAGATCAACTTGCATAAAAAGACCACCGAGCTGGCACTCAGACTATATTATGGAGGGAATATTGCATACTATCTTTTAACTGAGAATGGGGAGTCATCAACTCTTCAAAAAGTAATAAATAGTTCAGATGCATCTCAGTGGATGATAGTAATGCAAGAAAAAATTAAAGCACTTAATAAGAATAAGACATGGGAGCTGGTGTCATTACTGCATGAAAGAAAGCCTATTGGTAATAAATGGGTTTACAAGATCAAGCGAAGTGGTGATGATCAAGTGGAGCGATATCGTGCTATATTGGTGGTAAAAGGATATGCTCATAAAGAAGGTATTGATTTCAACGAATTATTTTTTTTGTGTGGTTCGACCCACTGTAGTTCGAGTAGTTCTGGCAATGTTTGTTATATTTGACTTACAACTTGGGCAGTTAGATGTCAAAACTACATTTCTTCATGGAGATCTTGAAGAATAAATTTATATGCTCTAACCAGAAGGTTTTGAAGAAAAATGGAAAGAGAACTTAGTTTGCAGGTTGAACAAATCTCTGTATGGTTTAAAGCAGGCACCAAAGGGTTGGTATAAGAGACTTGATTCCTTCATCATGAGCATTGGATACAGCAGACTGAATGCAGACCCTTGTGTATATTTCAAGAGGTTTAAGAAAGATGATTTTATAGTCTTGCTATTGTATGTAGACAACATATTGGTAACAGGCCCCAACAATAATCGTATCAAAGAATTGAAGGCACAATTGGCTAGGGAATTTGAATGAAGCACTTGGGACCAGCAAACAAGATTCTAAGGATACAAATTCACTGAGACAGAAATAATAGGAAGATTTAGCTTTCTCAAAAGAATTATTTGAAGAAGATCTCGCGGCGATTCAATATACAAGATTATAAGTCAATTTATACCCTTCTTTCTGTTAATTTTAAGTTATCCTCAAGTATGATTCCTAGCAATGAAGAAAAGAGGATGGAGATGTCTCAAGTACCGTATGCATCATCCATAGGGAGCCTAATATTGCTATGATTTGTACAAGACCAGATATCGCACTTGCAGTGGGAGTGGTTAGTCGATACATGGCGAATCCTGGTCGAGAGCATTTGAATACAATTAAGAGGATTCTCAGATATATCAACGGAACCTCAGATGTTGCATTATGTTATGAAGGGTTATATTTTACTGTCAGAGGATATATTGATGCTAATTATGCAAGTGATATTGAAAAAAGTAAATTCACTACTAGATATGTGTTCACATTAGTTAGAGGGGCTATGAACTGGGTTTCAAAACTGCAATCAGTTGTGGCTATGTCAACAACAAAAGTAGAATATGTAGAAGCTACACAAGCTAGTAAAGAAACAATGTGGTTGAAGATGTTGTTGAAAGAATTTATGTATAAACAAGAGAATATTACTCTGTGTTGTGACAGTCATAATGCTTTGCATCTTGTAAAGAATCCAGCATTTCATTCAAAGACAAAGCACATTCGAGTTCAGTATCACTTCATTCGTGAGAAAGTGGAAGAAGGAACAGTGGATATGCAGAAAATTCATACAATGGATAACGTAGCAGATTTTATGAGAAAAGCAATCAATGCTAACAAGTTTATGTAGTGTTGATTCTCGTGCAGCTTGACAGAGTCGTAAGCAACATGTAGCGACGAGGTAGAAAGAATTGTGTGAAGATATGATTGATTCTTAATCAAATATTCAAGTGGGAGAATTGTCAAACTTAGTTGGCGTGTTAGGCACTGAATAACATGCCTAATAAAACAAATAATGGTTGGCCAATTTGGCCAACCATACCTTTAATGTCCCACCTATAAGTAGGCAGAAGATAAACAAAGAGAAAGCATCCATACGGCCAGAACAAAAATAAAAAGAGAGAGAAGTGGAGTGAGATAAAAAAAGAAAAAGAAGAGAGAGAAAAATATCTTTGTATTTTGTTATGGGTCTAGCTTTTCTCCTTGTAATTCTTTAATTTTTTAGTAGTAAAATTCTTCTATCCTTTCTTGTAGTTTTTACCCTAATTTAGGAGTTTTTCACATAAAATCTGTGTATCTATTTTATCTTCAATATTTTTAGTTTCGTTTTAGCGGCGAACTTACTCTGTCCAAGTTTTAATTGTTCCTAACATATTTAACTTACTCTGATCCTAATATTAGATCGTGTTTTAAGATTAATCGTAAAAGTTTCGATCAAATTCATATATGCATCATTGATTAATATATATTAATCTACTTCCACCAGAACTTTTTAAAAAAGTATTCCTTTTATTCAAAATTTAATTTCAAAGATGCAAGTAATAAGATCCAATTGTTAATAGAATGCAAGTATAACTAGTTATGATATTAATGTAAGAAATAAGAATACAAATAAAGTGATAGAAATTAAACATACTTATATCACTTAGTTATAAAGTTTTGTTTTAATCTATGGGATAAGTGATTTAAATCTTAAAAACTTGTAGAATTCTTTTACTTATTTTTTCTTTTATACCAGAATATTAATTTTCTTCTTATCTAATTCTTTCTTTCTGGTAAGTCATATCTTTGAAGGATCGCATACGCAGCGGAAACAAAAATTGCAATCCTAAATTCATTTATTGCCTATTCATACTAATAATTAGAACAGGTAGAAAACAAATATCTGGAATTTATGAGGATCAATCAGCAGTGAACTTTGAAAATACGTCTCTATGCACTCCACAACGAGAAATACGTCCTGCTTTTAACACTTGATATGGCTATGGAGGATTTTGAAGAACTTTTTCTTTAAGAATGGAACAAAATTTTTTGTATCTTTCTTCTTGTTTTTATTTTAAATGTAGAGAACACAAAAGAAGTTTAAAACTCCTTTCTTCCTTTGTCTCTTCTCTTCGTTATATCAACGTAACAAAGTGGAAGAGTATATATGCTTATTCTTTTCTTTTCGTAATTTCAATGTAACCAAGAAAAGAGTATGTCTTCTTACTCTCTTCTTTTCCTAAGGTTTTTAACATTTAAAAGTTAAAAGACCAACTTCATCACTTTGTTTCTTAAACGTACGGGAAAAAAAAGAGAGACTAACCATACATCTTTTATCTTCGTTTGTTTAAAAACGTAAAACAAAAAACCATCCGACTCCTTCTTTGCCATTTTAATTAACTTCTTTTTTTAATTATTATTATTATTTATGAAAGGAAATAAAATAAAAAATTTTATTTTATTCATTAATTCACATAAAAGAGCTTCCAATATTAATTATATTTTCTGTGCTAATAAAAAATATAATAATATGCCATATAGATTATTTAATAAATTATCTCATAATAAATTAAATAATCATAAAGATGAAATATTACACTTGTAAATGTATGACCACATAAGTTCATCACTAAGCCAGTAGTAATTAATCCAATTAATCACTAATCAAGGTTAGCACCTAACAACACTCCTCAACGACCAAATAGTGTGAAGTAATAACCTTACAAAGATGGAATTTGGTTAAGGATAATATATTATTACCTTTCATCGTTACAACTCCGGATTATCCTATGGTATGATTTAATTGTTAAACCCTATTAGATAAGCAACTATGTTACATGTCGATCATTAATGCTTGTTGAATGACTTAAGTAACTCCTTTCCTCACTTATTCAATCACCCTGGCCAAGGTCTTGAAACAACCATTAAGATCAATGACAACATAGAGCTCAAACTCATTACCTAGAGTTGATAGATCCCATCTTGACTCACCACTAATCATATAGTTAATTATATCTAATGACCATTCAACTGGCATGTTTACACACTAGGTGTTTGACATCAAAACATAATAAGTGACTCATTGATTACTATGATGATCTCAGGTCAAAGGAAAAATATACATTTAAATCCTTATGAAAATATCCCACTTGACAATTCATAGGTAATATTAACCATTGAGAATTCTCAGTTTGGTTAGTTCAATGATCATATCTCCATATGCATCATCTATATATATAACTTAGTAAATGAGATCTACCAATATATATCCAATAGATACTATTACATACATATTGATCTAACTGGATCATTAAAGTCCTTATTTAATGATCCTACAATCAAGAACACTTTTACATTAAACCTTAAAGACTTGACTCTCATTATCATAATCTCCATTATGATGGCGAGTGTATAAATTTAATCAAGGATTTATCATATTAGGGTAAAGCTAATATGATAATATAATCATTTGTCATGTTATTAAACAAAGTTAATAATCACAAAACAAAAGTGTTCAATCTATTACATAACGATTGGGTCATGGTCATAATTCTAACAATCTTATATATGATTTTGTTAATATTATTATATAATAGTAGAGGAAAGTGCCAAAGGATTGGTTAGAAGTTAACTAGCCAGATTGTTGGACCCGACAACCAAAACGTTCTTGTCTCTATAAGCCTTCATTTCTCTACTGGGTATAGAGTGCAAAACCACTCCAATGAAACTATTGAATCTTAGAAATTTAGGAATATAAGGATAGTTAACTTCTACGGCCTCCATGACTAAAAATTGTACAAAATAATCCTCAATATCACCATAGCTTAGTTCATGACCTTAATATTCCACTTATGTCTCTCCTCATTGTAGTTTCGCTAACTCCACCCATCTTTGGAACATAAAAGCAGTCTTTGAAGTGGGAAACATAGTCATCTAAGTACTGTATGAATTGATCTTTATGAAAATAGGTGGGAGCAGAAGCAAGGAAATAGATGTAGGGTTGCTCGCAGAACTGTTTTTTCAAGTGAAGGTGTAAGCGATCATAGGCATAATTTTTCTAGGAATTTTGCTTCTGTATCAAGAACTATGTGAGGTATAGACTTCAAGGTTAGACATGCACTTGTGGCTAGTGTAAGCATAATTTATTGCGTAAACATAATCACAATAATTCTTGAATTCAAATCTCAAAATTTTATGCTTTACATCAAAATATAAAATATGTACATACCTGGATCTATGACTTTTGTTGAATCATAAAGTGAAAATAAGAAAAACGTGTATGGGAGAGAGAGAGGACTCAAATAAAATAAGGATATCTCTGAACCCAGTAAGTTTAAAATAAAATCTTGTCTTACTTAATCAACATTATCTTACTTAATTGAATTGAACAATTAGAATTTAGCATTTAAGATTATTAAAACCGTAATTATTTAACGAACCACGTGTTAAATATATAGGTTTTATAGCTAGAACTGAAGGACCTACTTTGACTTTGATTACTACTGAGTCCTTCATTTCTTTGCAGAAGTCGACAATGACAAGGAAACAACAGGAAAAGCAAGAGTATACAATAAATTCTATTGATGAAAGGGAAGTATACACTTCAACACGTATCATAAGCCTTAGCACATGTCCCGAATCGAACGTTAAAGGTAAATAAATAAAGAAATGCAGAAAATACCTAATTTTGATTCTATAATTTCAAACGAGCTTTTCAAAACCAAACGAACGCGAATCCACCAACACCTTCACGGATTCTACTTACCAGAATACGTCAAAGTCTTTTTGTAGCTTTCTATATACGTAAACCTCTGAATGGGTCAGAATATCTTTACATTCACGATTAGCTACAGTAGTTACAAGTGATCTTAACCTTTTTTATATAGCATCTATATCATGCCTCCCCATCAAAGGCTCAATATAGGCACGGTCTATATTGATCGAGGTCTATTTTTCTCTTAGACTTTGGCCCATTAATCTAGATTATTTGTTGAGTCACTTCATTACTTTTATCCAAAACAAATTATGTAACTTAGCTGATAAATTATTGAAAAGCTGAAAATTACAATTAATTGTTGTCCACTTAATAGGAAAACTTCTAACATATATCGGAGAAATGACGCTTTCTCTAAGTAGCAAAGTTTAGATTACCGAAATTAATTCCTTCATTAAAGAGAATGCATTTAATTTTCTCTACTAACATATACATTGAAGCAACTTTTCTTTGTTTATTTATTTTTTACGATAAAACAGTTCTCAATTATTGAATCAAAATAAGTAAGATGAAGAAATACAAAGAAAGCTGTTAGCATGACCATCTGTTTATTCGAATAAAAAATATCCACATAAATTATAACATTTACAAAATAAATGTCACCGTTTTTTGTTTATTGAAAGATTTTATTAGGCTTTTAATCTTTAGCACTTATAATTTATACTATAACAAAAAAGAGATAAGCATATTTCTAATACTTAAGCCTTATTTAAAATTTCAACATTAAATCTTTTAAATTTTTATATCACTCAATTTGGACTTTCATTAATATTCACTAATATAAATTTTATATGATACTAAAACTAAACTTTATAATTAAAATTTTAATCATTAATATTCACTAATACAAATTTTATATGATATTAAAATTGAACTTTATAATTAAAATTCTAAAAATTAAATTAGAAAGTTTAATAATTAAATAAGGGAAATAAAACACAATGTTAATTGTCACTTAAATAAGAATATGAATCTAACAACTTCTAGTTTGAAGTTTTAGAAGCGAATTTAACAAAATTTATTTTTATATCTATTACATATTTCCACTAGTTCTGATGCTCTCTTTCGCATGTTAATTTGGGTTAGTAGCAAGCTGGTGCTTGTCTCACTCCTTGTGGAATTGGGACTTGTTATTGTAAGGTGGTACCAGCATACATAGTATCACCATAGGTATTTTATAAAAAAAAGAAGCAGGTTGTCGTAAACAACTTGCATTCAGCTTGCATGCAAGCTTTCTGTATGCTTGATAGCCACAGCTTGCAATACGCAAGCTGTGGCAAAGGGGCGGTGGAGGGTCTATATAAAGACCTTCCCTCTCTCTCTCATATGTGAGTTTTTATATACATGTATATGTGGTAGTGTTTAAAGTCTTGAGTGAGAGAGTAATTTTGGGTATTTTTAGGAAATCTTTTTCCTAAAAAAGTGAGTAACAAAATAGTGAGGATATTATCCTAGGGATGGTAAATTTAGGAAACATCTTGAGTGTGAGTGCCACTATTTTGTTGTATTATTTTCACTCTCTATACCTGCTATTTTCATTGGTGGAAGTTTTATTCAAAGTTTGGCTCGTAGATATAGCCCAAATTAGAGGGTGAACCATGTTAAATTTCTACGTGTTATTTTCTTGCTTATTTTACCTGTGGGATTTAATTCGTAAATTTTCCTAATAAGTGATATCAGAGCGGGTTCGGTCCTTGTCAAAGTATTTCTCATCACAGATGGAGGCATAAATAAAGCACGATGCTTATCTTAAATGGCTCCAACTACCATATATGGAAAAACAAGATGAAAGATCTTCTGTTCGTCACAAAATTCATTTATCAGTGTTTAACACAACAAAACATGAAAATAAATTGGACAAGGAGTGGGTGTTTGAGCATGAGCAGATATGTAGTTTTATTCGGTAATTTCTTGAAAATAATGTGTATAATCATATCTACAACGAGACTCACGCACGAACATTGTAGGAGAAGCTCAAGGAGTTGTGTAACATCCCCTCATTTATAGGAAAGGGCAATGTGGTCTTTTTGAATGAGTTAGAATAATTGAAAGTGTCTTTCTTCATATTCATGCATTTATATATGCATATGAATAACATTTAGTGAAATTTTTGCACATGAAATGTTTGAACATGCATGCATGGCTTTTTCCCGGTTTTGATGTGAATGATTGTGATTTATTGAAGAGTGCCTTAAGTGATTAAGAATTGAAATTGGAGAGGTTCTTTAGGATTTTCCTAATTTTAGAGAATTATAGGAATTTTTCGGAAATTTTCTGGAATTGTTTCTGGACCCGAAAAATTTTCAAGAGACAGTTAGGAGTCATCCAGTAGAAAAATTGTCGTCCAATGGCAATGAAAACTTAGACATAAGGAATTGGGAATAATTGAAAGTGAACCATTGGAAATTGGAGAGAAATTGAAGTGAATTGAGAAAAAAGTGAGAAACCAATAGGAAGGTGACACTTGTCACATTTCTAACTTATTAATAACTCCTTCTTTGACCCCTTTAACTAGTCACCCACGACTCCTTCTTTATGCTCCTTCTTATGTTTGAAAAGCTCTCCCGAAGGTTGCCCTCTTCGTTTCTTCCTTGGGAGTTTGGTTCATTTCTTCTTCATTCTTCATCTTTTCTACCTCTTGTCTTCTCTCCCTTT
>JANQBM010000004.1:8725248-8742630 GCA_025594535.1 Erythroxylum domingense | reverse complement strand
TGATACAAAAAGAAAGGCTAATAAGGCTCAAAGTGGGCTTATCAAAAAGGAAAATCATATAATGGGTAGGCTATTTGACTAATGTAGTTTATGAAACAAAGAATGCCTAATCATTTTCATATTAATGCATGTGATAAAAATGTGGTCTTGAATAGAAATTCAACGTAAAATCGAGATGCACATGTCATGAAGGTCACACATTATCAAAAGACAATGACACTGATATAGATGTTTCATTCTAATAAGGCTCAAAATTTCACCGACTTTTTCTACCACTAGTCACTATTCTTCTAAAGATAATGTATATCGATCAATCACAAGAGTAAAAGTACATGCCAAAGTTGTCATGAAATTCTCTAGTAAACTCAATCTCTACTTATGATTAAATAATCCTAGAAACAATAGAAAGCAAGAAAATGTTTCTTTGTTTGTTTTATTTTTTCTCTCATTTTGATTGAAAACTTAAAAACAAGAAAAAATAAACCAACAAAGAAACACACATGCATAAAAATAATAATAAATGTGAAATTTAAAGAAAAGAAATTTACTTCCCTTAGATTGCCTCCCAAGAAGCGCCGTTGTTTAGGGTCATTGGCTCGACTCCATGTTTTCCTCACTTGACAAAATTGTGATCTTCTGGTACTACAATTAGCGCCACTTCCACGTGAGGTTGTTTCGAATAGGGATTTAGTTGATCATCATCCCCATTCAGCGTCTTCCCTATCCTCAGATTCTCAATCTCGACTGAGTTCATAAACTTCGGAAAGATCTCAAATGTCTCTTCACCTTTTTCTTCCTCATTAGTTCCTCCAATCTGCTATGTGGAGGTGAAGAGTCATTCTCAATAATAAAATGGAACTCAGTACTTACCTTTGAGCTAAAAGATGTTTCTTTTTTTGCTTCGAGCTCCTCCTTAGATTCTTCGACACAAAAAACTCTTTGAGGATTGACCTCAAAATTCTCAAGCTCCTTTTCACTCTGTAAGCTTTCCGTGCTAATATCCATCGGGTACTCCTCAGGTTGATATGGTTGTGTCTCTTTGCTTTGTGATGCTAGGCAGTTGATAGCTTCCATCAATTAATCTGTCTGGCTTGTCAAGTTCTAGATTCTAGAACTTGTTTCCTTCTGGAATTGCAAAGTGTTAGCGACATACACA
Source organism: Erythroxylum domingense (assembly GCA_025594535.1). Lineage (NCBI taxonomy): Eukaryota > Viridiplantae > Streptophyta > Magnoliopsida > Malpighiales > Erythroxylaceae > Erythroxylum > Erythroxylum domingense. Next base: position 8,741,474 of record JANQBM010000004.1, on the reverse strand, counting down.
TTAACTAATTCTTCTAAGGATGTACTTGAGTCTAGATAGGAAGCTTTTGGTGTGTACAAGAATTGTTGTGCTTTCTGTAAACTATCATAGAAGTAATTCAGTTGATTATCCCATCCATAATAAAAGTTAGGTTGATCAGTCCAAACATTATTATAGGATTAAGAATATGAATTAAAGAAAAAATTACTTCCATCTATATTGAAATTTTTTTTCTTCACAAACACGAAATAGAAATAGAAAAGATCACAAAAAAATTGAAAAGAAATCAATTACGAACAAATATATACAAAACACCAATTAAAATCACAAACAAAAACTAAACACCATACTTCCCGACAATAGTGCCAAAATTAACCGCGCGTCGTAACGCTAGTCAAAATAAAATAACTAGACTACTACTGTAGCAGTGGTGAGTCTAGGTCAATCTCACAGAGAGTGTGTGTAAAGTTTATGAAATGAAATTAACTGGCTTTTAGGTTTAATAGGGGGTTTTGGATTTTGAAATAAGAAAATAAAATGAAACTAGACTAATAAAAATAAATTAAAGAAAACATGTAAAAAATCATAAATTTGGAAATTTTGGTAGGAATCTGGTTCTTTGGTTCGATCTGGGCCTATACCCTAATTAAGCATAATTCATTGATTTGTTGTTCTTTTATCTCTCTTAGCAACTATCGGTCGTAGATTAATAACAAGCTCTGTTAATCCCAATTTTTCCTATATCCTAGTTAATCACGAAGCGCTCGTTAATTAACCCTAGCTATCAGGAAACTTAGAATAAACTCTCTAAGTTTATTCGAACAACTACCTTAAGAATCTGAAAAACAGACCAATATAGGCAATAATCACACAAGCTCGGATTATTTAACCTATGTTATATTATCTCTAATGATTCGGAACTATTAGTCGCTACACATTAATCAGGGATATAATGATTGCATATTACATTTGATTCTAGTGATGGGTTTTCATAAAAAACGATTCAATAGAGCATTAAAATCATCATCATTCAATACCCAATTCATTAAACACAAGATAGCATAATCAATTCTTAATGAGAGAAATAAATAACAAAATAATAAAAAAATACTTAACCTGGGTCGTCGGCGTTAATATTACCTCCGAACCAGTGTCGGGATGTTTAGCCCTTTATAAATCTCTCCTAAAAATGCTTCAACCCCAATTAATATCTCTACCGAAAACCCTACGATTCTTCACTCACTACTAAGCTTCTTTTCCTCACTACTATTCATCGATGGGACAATTAAAGTTTTTGGTCCAAGCCTCCTATTCACGCCAATCCTCTTCCTTCTCTGCCGCCTCTCTTCTCTTTTGCTATCCCCACCCTTTGTTACTGTAGCTTGATATGACAATTAAAGATTAGAGTTTTTGGTCCACCGTAACTATTTATCTCTTCTTTCACACAGCCATCTCTTGTGTTCACTCACGCTCCCTCTTCTTTTCCGTTGCCTCTACTATTCATGATATGACCAATAAGCTTTGGGGTTTTTGGTCCACCCCTCACTATTCATTCCAAACCCTCTTTCACTTATGAAATGTCTGCATTTTCGCGGGATGTTTGCGTGAAACGCAGACGTGGTATGTGTTTAACATAATTGTCTGCTTAAACATAGACTACGTTTTGTTCTCTACCTTCTGTCATTTTAGTGCTAGGTTTCTCTTCATGCATTGTCGTTTTGGATAGCCTCTTTGATGCTTCTCCAATTTTTCACTTTGTTGGCTACATCATAGACAGCCTTCCTAGCTCATAATGGCTTCAAAACTTTATGCTTTAATCTTGTATTTGTATTCAATCATTAAATCTACATGTAAAATCAATAGAAACACAAAATGAGAAATTAAACACAAAAAATGGGAATGAATTCAAATCAAATAACATATAAAAATATAGCAAAATGCATTCATATCAGTATCCGTTTGAGAGGTAATTCAACAAAAATGATTATAATTGAAGTAATAACAAGTTTTAATAACAAAATTGTAATAACTCTATTCGCTAATGTAGGTATTTGTATCATTTGAAGAAAAATGTCAAAAACAAGGATAGAGTTGAAGGTTCAATATATAATACTTATTTAGAGGAGGAAGTTAGTACATTTTGTTCACATTATTTTAAGCCGCATGTTCACACAAGAGAAAGAAATGTTCCTCATAATGATGATGAGGGAGGTACAAGCGATGTTGATGGTAACTTATCCATTTTCACAAATCCTAGACGAACATATGGATGTTTAATAAGAAGAATGTTAACAAAGGAAGAAATTGAGGCTACCCATGAATACATTTTATTGAACTATCAAGAGGTTCAACCTTTCATGTAATAAGTTGAAATTGATATTTTGGGTTTTGAAATTTAGTGTTATTCACAACTAAAATACATAATAATGTTTTTAGATTATATGAGGAATGTTTACGCGAGATAATGGCTAAGAAAACATAGGATGATATCGACAAAGAAGTTGGAAGACACTTCCTCGATCGTTCGAGAAATATGTAAGTTTTCACTTACAATTATTGAAATGATTGAATTATAAGATTAAAGTGTTCAAATGACATTATACTGTTTAATATGATAATTTCTTTTACGTAGGTCTTAGAAAATCCAATAGAGAAAAAGTTCATATGTGATCTTGCGAAGGGACCTTTGCGAATTGTTAAATTGTATCTAGTGTAATTCGTTAATGGATACAAATATCATACTGTAACATACCACCCCATAGTGCATATACCCGAACGTATTGACGAATATTCGATACTCTATAAAGATGGCACGTTAAGACAATCAAATCAAAACATTACAATATTTTCAAGCATCAAACACATTTTAAGCAAACCAATGTTCATTTTATCTCATTTCATTTACATACATGTCCAGTCATAAATATCATTACATTTCAGAATTCACACAAACATTGCATAATAGCTGAGAAATACAATTCTCGATATAAAAGTACTTAAGACATGTGTAGATATAACTAACCCCAACCACTAACTCATGTCCGATTTGTAGTAGCTATACTCCAATCAGTCTAACTAGATCTCCTCTGAGCCTGAAATTCAACAATGCAATTTTGATAAGTTTTGCGAACTCAGTAAGTGAACCATCCTCGACTCTCTCACTCATATCAAACACAAGAACAACTTACTAATCAATTCACAAACAAATCACATCTTCAAATATTGAATATCATTTCACATTTCCTCATGCTTCCTCAATACAACTGTATACACTATTTCACATTTTTATATCAGAACTGTACAACAATTAATTTCAATCATTCATATAACACATATCAATTGTATATGCAATGCAAATGTGACTCATTTTCATTGTTATATTATTATGACTGAGCGCCTTTTTGACTATCTCGTATCCACTATGGATAATGGTCTCATTAATAACTATCTCGTATCTATTGTGGATATCAGGCTCATTTTGATACTGAGCTTATGGATCTTTATTCCATTTTTGAGCTTTAAGCTCTTTTCACTGGTCACTCCGATCACACCTCTTTTATCTGATCACGCATTTCAATGTAATGTGATGCATCAATTCTCATTATATGCAATCAGTCACTTTCATTCATTACACATAGTCACTTTCACATATTCATTGGATCAAGTCTAGCTTTCAACATTTTGTTGAGTATACATATTTCTTTCAGATTCACATTCAATTATGAATCACTTCCAGTACAATCTCAGTTATCAAACTCCTCAAACCATCAATGTCCAGAATTATCACAATCACGTCAGATACAGTTCAATAATTGCATTTTATACAGAAACAAATTAATCCTAGTGAGAAATATCTAGGTTAACTCACAGTAAGCTCCAGATTAGTTATTGCATCGACAAATCGGTAATGTCTAGATGTTGGCATTTGACTTGTGCATCTAAATTATACAATACACACATTTATACACATTACTATATATATATATATATATTCAATCATACACATATATATCTCTGTTATGTACAATGCATGCCCAATTTGACTATTCCTGGGTATGTTTCCTTAAATCACAACTCTTAATCATTCAAACATTATCACTTACGTATGTCTATTTTGTATTTAGGTTTATACCTCAAAAACACTTGATTATTCTAAGTTCATCAATCATACATTCACCAATCTCTTTATAGCATTATATAATCATACAATATCTCAATTCTCATTCATTCATACCTAATACACCTTATATTCTTTAGATCACATTTATAAGCAAAAGAACACTTTCATTCCTATATCACTCATAATTTTCCAGATTTTGATACTTTGATATCAACAATCCATTCTTTATGTTATACATCAATTTTAACCTAAATATGGGAAACATTAAATCACCTATTCCAACATCAAACTAGGTTCATTTCAAACCTCAATCAAATCTAAATACACCAAAGTAAGGTAACTTATCATTAGTTGATTCAACAATCACTTAAAGGATAACATTTCACCTTCAAGGCATTTCCACGATTGTGGAGGACTTCCCACGATCATGGGATGTGTCATCAAAACATCCTTACATTTTCCACGATCGTGGAGGCATTCCCACCATCGTGGGATGTGTTGTCCAAAAATTTCCAACCAATTTCTTCTTCCAATTTTCTAGCTTTTAACCTCTACATACTATATCAAACACACCTTCTTCATAGTTCATCATTTAAACTTCATTTCCTCATCATTTTCACATCAATTCTATCTCAAATAATCTATACTTCAACTCATAAACTATTATTGATCATTTACACACAAAAAACAAAACACAAACATATACATTTCTTCATCAACATTCTCACACTCTTTCAACTCCATTATCACCATCAATCAATCTGTAAAGAATCATCATATACGTTTCTATTAAAACAAGCCATAAAGAACATTATTAGACTTAGTTGTTTAACTCCAAGGTTCTTCAAATCATCACATAAACCTAGCTCCTCCGCTTACACGATCATCACCATTTTAAAGAGGAAAAGGCTAGGCTTTCATCATCAAAGTGAAGACAACAAAATATGTGGAGTGGCAAAGTGAAGGATGATAGCAAAACTCAACATTGAGGGTTAGGTTGTGAGAGTGTCGTGAAATGGAGAGAACAAAGAAAATGAAGAAGATGAGAGCATATAACAAAATGAAAGACAAATGAAAGATGATCTTTTATATGGGTATAACATATGGTAGGTGTGTGGTGAGTATCATGACACTTGCCACGTGTCTTTTTCTTATGGTCCCAATTGTCTTTTAATAACTAGTCAATTTGTCTCTCAATCTCCAGTCTATTTGTCACCCAATTATCTAAGTCATTTGTCAATTAATCCTAATGTCGCTTGTCACTCATTTATATTACCATATGTCAATTATTTCTACTGTTATTTGTTAACTTGTCTTACCACTTGGCATTTTTTCTATTCCAAAATATACATGTTAATTCATAAATCTCCCAATCGTAACAATAAATTCTAATTTACTAATTATAATCCATCAATTCTTGTCATTGTAAACTAAAGTACAAGAACTTGGAATTGCACATTCATTATGCTCAATCATTTATCACATTCATCTTAGTTTCATACCTTGGAATATGTCAATTGAGTACAATTTGTCTACCTCACAATTTATATGTGTATGTTAGTGTTATTCATTTCGACACAATTATAAAAATCATGTCATAAGTGTTCCAATTTTGTTCTATATGATGACACTCATATGACTCAATAGTCTAACACTTTAAATCTCTCAACAATTTAAGAGACGGGATACTACACATACAAATATCATGGTCATAGTATGGCAGCAGTAAATGGTAGAATTGATATACTTGAAATTGAGTACCCTGCATTACCAATAAAGCGAAGTGTCATATTTAAGTGTGACTGGTTTGATCCAACTCTAAATGTTGGTACAAAAGTGTATAGCCGATACAATCTAGTTGAAATCAACAAGCTAAAAAGATTGGGACAATTTAAACCTTTTATATTGGCAATGCAAGCAATCCAGGTGTATCATGTCCCTTTTTCTAGCTTACGACAAGGTAAGTCAGATTAGTTAGCCCTTTGCAAAGTTAAACCTATAGGTGTTTTTGAATCACATGGAAAAGGAGAATAAAGAATTGAAAGTGAAGCGTTTCAAGAAAATGTTTATGAAATAAATGCAGCTGTTACATATGATGAGAATGAACCTTTGAAAGATCCAAATAATGAATATGTTAAAATTTCATCTGGAGAGAATGAGGAGGGGGGAGATTTAAAGAGGAGCCTAAGTTTGATTCTAATTCTTTAGGAAAAGAAGAGGATGATGATTTTGATTTACAATTAAGTGATGATATCGATCAATTTATGTTTATAATAGAATATTATATTCAACAAATCAATTATTGAATTTTCAAAATATTGTGTGAAATATTGAATTGAAATTGTTATATTTCGAGAATATTCAATCAAATATGAATTCTAGGTTGAAATATGCCACTAAAGAGAAAACAGGATATGATGCGACCAAGGTTCAAACTACGATTTGGAGCTAGTTACTGTCTAGGTGAAGCATCACATTCTGCAGCTGCAACCGAATCAGATGTTATACGTCCAGCTACTACTATACTTTCAGATGAGGCATCACCTTCCGTACCTACTGCTACACCATCCACCAGCCCTATACCGACAAAGATATCAGTGGTAAATGACGCAGATGAAGGAGGTGGCCTCCAGCCTGGAGGTGAGGGGGCTGATGGAAGAACTTACATCACAATTGTCAACAATTTGTAAGTAAAAATAAATGAAACATCATATGTTTATAATTAAGATATAGGTTTAAATTTAAAAAATGGTATAAAATTAATTCTTGTAATATTCAGTTGATTCCATCTGGACCGTGCTCAAGAAACATGACATCCAAATTCAAGGAGAAGATTGATCTTGAGGGTTATATATAGAAGAATATCTCTCAGGCGAAAAAGGAATTTTACTATCAAGAGTTTGAGGTATAAAAAACATATTTTTTATTTTTTAAATAATTTTTATACATTAATTAGATAAATATTACATTATAAGTACTTATTGTATGTTTTTCCTTTTGTTTAGAAAGAAATTTTTGAGATTCTGAATTTGACACGGTTATTTATAAAGTATGGAAGAGAAGAGTACATACTAGTTATCGAGACTTTGTTGCTGTGATACACAAGGCTGGTCTACGACCGCCTTATATTTCTGAACAAATATGGAGTCGTTGGTAGCAGTATTGGACATCATCCGAGGTAATGTCCATTTCAGAGCATAATTCTACCAACAGAAGTGGAGGACCGGGGGGAGAGAGTCTTCCCGTACATACTAAAGGGTCTATTATCCATGACGAGCATATAAAGAGACTTGTAAGTATCTACACTTTACATTTATATTCTGAATTTTTTAATTTTGTGTATTTCAATTTAATTTGATGTGTGAATTTTGGAACGAAAATATGTGTATTATGGAGAATGATAATGTTATAAATGTATGGTGTTATATATAACTAGATTGTTGAGTTACTTTTTTTGTTCAACAAGGGGTAAATATTATAAAAATAGAGAAAATTCTGTCGAAATTTTTATAAATTGTAGTTCACTTATAACATTTTATTCTGATGCAGGAAAAGTCTATGGACATGAAGCCTACACCCCCATCAGCTCTTTTTGCACACTCACACTAAGAAGCATGACGATATGACCTTCGTCAACACTCGATGTAGAGAATAAAATGTATGTGAAAATTTTTTTTAATATTAATGCTTAATAATTATCACTTACTAACATAAACATTGCCTTTTGATATAACCAAATATAAGAAAGTATTCAACGATAATTTGAAGATGTTGATGAGAGTCAAACCTATCTTTACGCAGTGGGTGGTAGGGACCATCGTAAAAGGATATTCAGCATAGGTTCATTTGTGAACACATGTTATTTAAAATCCTTCACATCTAGTACATCAGCATCTAGTAGACGGTCTACATCCAATGAAGTCCATAAGCTTCGAAGCACAGTACAGATGTTATTATAGTCCTTCTTTCAGCTAAGTCTTAAGCCCTGTTCACCTCAATGCTGAGCCAGCTACTGTGCTTGCTGCTTTTGGCTGCAGGTCTTCTACCTCCGGATCCTTTGCTTCTCATGATTCTTCTAGTCGTCATGTATGATATTGGGTGCCGCTATTGTCAACAATCGATGAAGTACATAGCCCAGCTTTGTAATGAGGTGGATGAGTTGAAGGGAAAGGGCAGCACCTTATCGCAACAATCAGAGCATCAACAGCCACCAAATGAATAACGTACTTGTAGTCATTTCGTATGAATTAAATACTTATTATGTGCAAAATAATGTTTTATTATCAATTAAGATATTTTTTATTTTATATTATCAATCAACTTTCTGTTTTAACAAATTAAATGTAAAAACAAATCAAAATATTATCAATAGATAACTAATAATTGTATAAATTATGCATCAATCATAAGATTGTCAAATAAAATTAAATGTAGGGAAAAACAAAAAAAAATAGTTTTAGTAAATTTACCGATAGAAAAACAAAGTTTATCGATAAAATCCATTCGATTTACCAACGGATTAATAAGAACTGTCGGTAATGTTGTCGTTAACTTATCGATAGAATAACCAATTTCGTCGGTAAACTTATCGATGGAGACCAGAATAATCTTTTCGTCGCTAAACTTACCAATGAAGATTGAAACAATCTTTCGTCGCTAAACTTACCAATAGCACAAAATTACTAACGGTAACACAAATTATCCGTTGGTAAATTTGCGACGGAAGTTTTGTGATTCGTCACAAATTATTACGTATCTAAACTTCATTTTTCTTATAGTGGAATAGAAGTTCAGGATTATTTAAGATTCGTTCCAGTTTTGTCATTCCTTATTTTATTTTCGGTAACCAAACAATTAAAAGTTAGGAATGCAGGTTGCATGCCTTTTTCCATCTCTTTATTACTAGTTATTGAACAAGACCTTAGAATTCTTTCGATTCATCCTTATATAAAGTTTTCATAAACTTGTGAATTTGAGGGGAATTGTAAGAAAAGATATCAAAATCTTTATAATAAAATACGATTTCTGATTTATATTTCATTATATTCATCTAAGAATTAACCAAGTTATAAATTAAAGTAACCCTAATATTTGAGAAATTATGAAAAAATTTTGTTTTTATTTTTCTTTTTGTGTATAGAATGAGATATCCCCTTCTTTCCAACGGAGACAATTGTTTTAATTACATATATTGGCGAACATATATATAGAAAATGAACAGTAAACCTATTCCTACATGGTAGTATAAAAAAATATGAATATGCAATTTATGAAAATGACAATGTGATAAGAATGTGTTTATCGGGAAATAAAAGAATTAATTATCTTATATCGAGTTAAAATATTAACATACTACTTGAAAATAATCAAAAAGGAAAATATTAAGAAGTTTGTATTGACAAATCACGAAAATTAATAACAAAAATTTTATAAATTATTTAATCTGTGTAAAAGGATATGAGCAATAAAGAAGTACTGCGTGGCAATATCTTATTAATCTGCACCAATGGATTGGCAAATCTTTGAACAAGCATTAACAATTTAACTTTTAGTTGGGAATAGATTAAAAATACATTAATATCAAATACTTACAATATATATATATAATGGAGTTAGCATCGCCATTCTCAACTCAACCTAAGATTTTCCTTTTCTTAACATTTATGAGAGAAGAAAAGCTGCAAAACTGCCTGCAGAAATACACGACCAAGAAACAAGTGCCCACGTGACCGAGCGTGCAGAGCACGATCAGTCATCGAATTCTTTGTGTCGGCTCTGCAGTAAACCATAAAGCTTACATTATCCGTACAAAACTAAGCTAGCCAAACATTTGTTGCAATAAACCCTTTTCTAACACAAGAGAGTCCAATGCAGTTGAGTTTAAAAGAATTTGGTAGAAATCGTATGTTACAGGCTTTGGTGGTTGTGATTTCTCATCTTATAATTTGAGCTGAGGAGAAGGTTGCAGACAAAATGGAATCCTGAATAGTCCAAAAGTGCATTATGCTCTTAGTGAGCTGTCAAGGATAATACAAATGAACGCTGATTTCTTCTGCCACTTTCTGGCCAATATTTAACGGTCACTATCAAAATATACTTACGTCTTAACACCCTATTTTTATCCTATTCTGCATCAAAAACAACATTACCTTAGGTGTAAACAAATATAAATCGATGTTTGGCACAAAACAGGGTGGGACAAGTAGGCTCTAGTTCCACTCTTGCTACGGCTTATGATTCCAATAATACGTGGACAAAAGTAACTGAAAAGAAGGCTTTAAATAACTTAAAAGGCAGAAGCCTGCATAAATCTTTCTTGAAAAGACAATTTTGGGAGGTCTTTCTATTTTATTTGTCTAATCATCTTGCCACTAATGAAGCAATGATTGAGCCATTAGCCAAGTTGGACGCTATGCTGTCTTTTCTTTCACAGACTGTCATCTATTGCTCATGTGATTCCTCCTTTTGCTCCCTAATTTCTTCACAAATGTATAAAAATAATGTTTTATACTGTAAACCGCAAATAGTTACCAGATTATAAATTAGGTACTTTAAAGTAATTGTAATTCAGTAAAATTAATAATTAATAATTAATATATTCAAACAACCAATATAATGATGTAAAAAACAAAAATAAAAATATATTCAATTTATAATGATTTAAATATTTAAATATATTTTTTATGTAGTCTAAAAAAAAGACAGTCTCTCTCACATTTTTTCCAATACATGAAAGATTGCAAATGTTTATAATATAACAACAATCAATCTTTTCTATATCATTATTCTTTTGTTTCGTTTTGTTTATAGTTCTGTGGTTGAAACTTTTTCCCACCAGCACTACTGCTCTAATGACTAATTTTAATCTTGCTAAAGTGTAAGTTTTGCAAAGTTTTATTAGTACGTAACTTTACTCTTAAATTAACAAAGAGGTAGTTTCCAATTGTAAGACACGGCCCTTATCTACAAAATATAAAACTTAGCAGGTATCAAATGAAGTCTTTCACAAACACGGCGACGTACTACTGGTCTTCACTTCTTGCTCCAACTCAACTCTGTAATTCACTCTTGTCAATGAAAAAAATGACGTCAAAGCTCCCATATTTCCTGAATTGTTAACACGGGCAATGCCTTAACAATCCAATCCTGCAGGTTTGGATTCCATTTAAATCTGTAGTTTCTTCTGCTCAAGTATCACCTAGCTGATTCCAAGTTCTTTTCTTTTCCACCAAAGACAAAGAGAGATACTCCAAGCATTACACAGAAACTCGGAAGTTTTCCTTCCTTGGTTAGCACGAAACTACAAGATTATTTCTGACTTGGGTGCATAAAAGTTAACATGAATTACAAATTTAGCATGCCACCATTGCACATGTGCCTGGAGGTATTTTAATCTTCGGAGCTAAACTTCACGGGCCAACAAAGGATAAAAGACACCCATCTTTCATGTGATCGATTTGATAATCTTGTATGAATCTTGTCGTTTTAGCTAAAATGCATATCTGTACTGTAGAAACCGGTCCCAGCAAGCTTTTGCCTTCTAGCTAAGCACTTTGCCCCCACCAGCCACTTTCTATCGACCGTCAGTAACATTTTAAGCCTTTTATCATATAAAACCTCCTCACATTGTCACATAATTCATCTCTTTCTCTCTTTCTTTCCTCTCTCTCTGTCTCTTCGTGTGTGTATGTAGACACATTTATTGAAGCTCATAATAGGCGAATTGATTCCATCATCATTAGACATTAATGGCTTCTTTTTGCTCATTCTTGACTATGTTCATGGTCTTCATGCCAACTTTTTCTTCACTGGCTTTGACTTCCCGGGTACAAGCACAGTTCTCTACTATAGCCGCTTCACCTTCGTTCTTGCCCGACGCTCCTTTGTCTTCTCCTCCGAGTTTGTCACCCGATATGGAGCCATTGTTCCCTACTCCTGGAGCTGATATACCATCTCCAGCTGAGTCCTCACTGCCTACGATTCCTGCAAGTCCAAGCCCTCCAAATCCGGACGATGTGTTAGCTCCTGGACCTGAAATGGCTATTTCACCAACAGGGCTTTCATCAGCATCCTCTTCTTCAGTCTCTCTATCTTGGTCTGGACCTATAAAATTAGCTGTGTTCTGGGTTTTGGTGGTTTTCTCTGTAATGCAGCTCCACTACAGTTTGTGAGTACTGTTGGTGGCAGCTTCAATTATTGATACTGGTGTTTTCACTTTCCACTTCCTCTCTTCTTTTGTTAATATTTCCTGATTTCTTTATGTGGCATATATTAGCTTTTGCGTGAGGTTGGGTAACGAGTTTGTAAGAGCATTCTTGTGAGTCTATAACAGAATTATATTCTAAGAATAAATGTGCGAGCAAAGTTTTATTCTTTATATGCTTAACAAAAGTATCAACTGTTCATGTACCCTTTGGAGAAATCTGCTGATCTAGCTGGATGAATTTCACAAAGCCTTTTGTCTTTTCCTCTGTGTTTTGTATCAGCGCGTGCTGTGTTACTTTTGATAATGCTCTCTAACTAGCCCATTTTCTTTTCAATACAATATTTTGCGGAATCAAATGCTATAATTCTTTAGTTAGTAGTTTGGAGGATTATAAGCATGACAAAATCATTCTGTTAAGTTATTTTATTTTTTTCATCGAGTGGTCTACAGAATGAAGTTAATTTTATATTCGAATAATTGAGAGAGTCAAAAAAATGTTAACGTAAGTAATATACAAAGATTCTCTACTTTGCGAGATGGACTCAACATTTTTTTTAATTTTTTTTGCAAAGATAATGTTTATGTGATTCGTAGATAAAATAGTAAAATAAAAAGTGATTTCATTTTAATCATTATTATGATATTCAATATACCATCAGAATATTAGACAGGAATACGACTCAATTCATGATTTCATCATAATAACTACCATAACTAGTACATGATATTTAACAACAAAAGAAAACATTAGGACAATGTCGAGTTTATGGGTTGACCTCAACTGTATAACCTAATTTACACACTGTTGCTACATATAGGACTGTGTTAAAGTTAGGAATCATGCATCTAGAGGGCTATAACGGTGCCCTGCGACTCTGTAGACCCACTGAAAAGTTTCCCAAAAAATGCCTCCTTCAATGTTTCAAACTCAAAAGGCCTTCTTTTCCTACGAGTCACTCTAGCTACACACTTCCTCAGCTCCAGATTCTCCGACTTGAGTGCCTCCACTGCTAAACTGAGCTGTCTAATTACCTCTCTTTTCTCTTCATCTTTCTGCAAAAGTTGATCCTTCTGCATCTTGTTCTCTTTTCTGAGTCTTTCGAGTTCATCCCTCAATGTTTCCAATTTTTCATCCAAAACAAGACTTGAATTTCCAGCATCTGCCAACTTGTGAGCTTGTTGTTCCACTTCCCCAATTATCAATTCCCCATCAACCTGAATTTCATCTTCATCTTCAGGATCATCAACCTCGGACTCCGCAGCATCCTCAGAGCCATCGTAACAGTCAGAATGGGTGTCATAGTTTTGATAAGTTAAACTCACTAACTTCTCAGATTGAGATTTGGCTGAAAAAGGGGAACCCAACGTTGACAGGACACGATTTCCAGACTCAGATTTGAGTTGATCATATCGTTCTGCCAATGAACGATGAGCTCTGTAAAAATCTTCAACCATGCCAACTAGTTCAGGACGTTTCTTGTAATACATCTCTGCACGCTGGGCAAAGGAATCTGCATCCTCATCTATCAATTTGAGCATTGCCTTTATCTTCTGATCAAGTTCTGCCACATCGAATATGAGATTTTTAATGGCACAGATCCATTCATTATCAAATAATTGGACATCAACATTAGGAAGATGGGGAATTTTAACATTTTCATTTTATAGCACAGTGAACCTACAACCTTGAAATACAATCTTATTCTTGAATTCGAGCCTCTAGTCCATGACACATCAACTGCCCCAAATTTTCAATTATCAATTGCTTCAACGTTAACGTAGAAGAAACAAGGGAACAAAAAGAGACAAGTTTATTAGAGGGGCCCATAGCAGGTGAGGAAAACAGACCTGTCCGTACCAACTTTATTGGTTATTAAGCGGCTCTAAAATTTAGAAGTTTACCACAGAATTGGGCTTCAAAGGTGGGAGCTTTAAGAAGCTTGAAAGTTGTCATCGATTCAGAGACATACTTAAAAAGTAGACAATGGCAGAGGATGGGCCTCTTTAACAAGGACCACAATCCCGCGATATCTGCCTCACAAATTCGTAACAATGAATTACCCTCTTCAAATCATCACAAGGAAGACCAATTATCATCTCTCGGATGCAGTCTCGCAAGATAAAGGCACCATGTACTACGAATTCTTACTATGCCACATCCTCTTTATTAAATTCAGTAATCCTATCAGTTTATGTGGACCACTCCAATGGATCAGACTAGGGGCAGTAGTAGTCTAAAAATGTTTCACATCATAGACAAAGAACTGGAAAGGTGAACAAAAAAAAGAAAGAAGCCTAAGAAGACATCCATTGCGCTTTACCGACCGAATCCCACGAGGCTAATGCAAGAGGCAACGGTCATAAAGGTGACAAAGCCATTATTTGGCATAAAACATACAACAAAGACCAACTGAAAAAGAAAATTCAATTTCACATGGATCTTCAAGTACACAATTCAAACGGTCAAGAATTCATAGAAAAAGGAAGATCCTTTTCCTGTGCAAAATGCAATTAGATACCAAATAAATCTTCAAAAACCAGCTACTAATTCCAAAGTTCAGCTTATAATAAGGTCAAAACTAAGGATGTGGATAAATTTTGAAAAAGGATAAGAACAAGGACTAAGATAGAAATGGGTATTTACCGCCAAGCGTGGATTGTAGCCATGGAGTGCGTCTTGAGCTGTGGTGACTATCGAACAACCACCAGTGAGTAGGATCTCTCTTCATATCCTCCATCTTCACCATCTTCTTGGGTTAACTACTTCCTTTACCTACATATATATTTTAACACAAACATCCCACAACTCAAAAAGTCATTTTGAATTTTGAATTTTGGCCCCCTTGATATTGCAGCACAAAATCTACACCTTCAATCCATGCAAAGACACAATATTTCTTTGTTTGACTAATACACTTACACAGAAATTTCCAAAAACAAAAAAAGGCGTCTTTAATAGTGAAAGGTTATGGAACTATTTAGAGGGAAGTTTCAATTTCAAAATTCTAACCCTGTTTCAAAATAAATTTAAAATCAACATATAAACTGAAAAGGCAAATTAATGAAGCCATAAACGGAACCTGCAAATCTGTCTTAGTCAAACGTAAGTTATTTGACCAACTTACCCCCTTTTCCACAGATAATGTATATAGAAATTCAGACAATCCTCGCGGAGCGTAAGAACTAAAACACACTTCACAACAAAGACATTTCACGAACTAACAGACCCAAAAACTGTTGACCTGTCAAAACCTCTATAGACTACATATACATGTAGAGAGACTTGGTGTCTGAGTGGATGAAGTAGGTGCACCTGGTTCGTCGTCCTTCGGGTTCGAAGGTTGACGCTGTTCTCTCTCTCCGTCTCTGCTCCAAACGTCTACCGCAAGTGCCAAAATAGCGCACGCACATGAAGAAGTGAAGACCTGTAACGGGGACGGAGTTTAGTTGTTTAAAAATGCTTGTTCGAGATTCCCAATGCAACTTTTGTCTTATTCTAGAGGAAAAAATCTCGGATGCTAGGTAAAAGACACGTGTAAATAAGACAAATTCTCAGTTACATGCGGTTCAAAGCGAGCATTTTATGGAACTAAAATAAAATAATTATTTTGCTAAAAACCCAATTGCCGCCCCTTCGCTCTCAAGTCTCAATCCAATGGCCGGGATTCAATTCATCCGGGATAATCACTACTTACTTTCCTTTCTTGTTTTGTCAAATTTTGGAGTTTTATTCATTTATTAGCTGTAACCGAGTGGGTGAACTCAGAGACAGATGTGGGAGCGTACAAGAGGCAGAGGGAACTCGTAACGATCGAAAAATCCGACAAAGTCCGTAGATTTCTCGGACTTTTTCCGAGTGGGAAATTGTAATGTATCCGTCAGAATTTGGAATATATCTACAACACAACTATGTTGTCCCAT
>JANQBM010000004.1:8663081-8673215 GCA_025594535.1 Erythroxylum domingense | reverse complement strand
GCTCTATCTATCAAATATAACTCAACTAGAATTTGCAGGCAGATGACACGTAGGTATTGTCATCAAAAGCAACTGAAAAAGATAGTGTTCAATTATTGGCCATACGTGATTTTCATGAGCATGAGCGATGGATGTGCCCAGTACCGAGTATCATCCTTTTAGATGCTTAATTGCTCTTTAAGGGTCGTGGTTCCTGAAGGCGTTCCCAATCTCTCACCGCTAAGTGCATATTGTTAAGTGTTATCATCAATGGCTTCAATGCAGCAGAACTATTAAATCGATCTCGAGTCCATTTTCAGTGCTACCATTTTTGTGCAATAAATAATTGCACTCACTGAGTGAAGAGCCAGCTGCTAATTAGTACTGGACAACGGTGGTAGGACCATTTTCATGATTCAGGAAATTCTGTGTTAAATTCTCCGTCCTCATCGATCTCCTGTAAATAAAAATCAATTATACCTCTACCTCACTTACTTATAAGTTATAATATGTCCTAATTCAAATGGAAGGTTACTGACAATATTTGAACCATGTTTTATGTATAAAACAAATTAACTTCTCGTTTGATGGTTTAAAAATAGTAAAATGATATTGTTCCATGCCAAAAAATGGAGATCCTAATTGAAAAGAAGGCAACTAGGTAGCTTCAGTAGTTCCTAATTGTCGTTTCTTGTTCGTAATCTAATCGAACCTTACGACGAAATTGACATTCTCTTATGGAGCTCCGGCTATGTGAGTACGTATCAAACCCTAAGTTTCCACTACATGAGCAGAAGACAACTATCACCATCTAATCCTCTCCTCTGTTATTAGCCTAATTCACCTTTATCCTACCTTTTAAAATCCCTCCAAGATACTTTAATTATTAACACTTACCCTCAAATATCCCGAAAATTAAAAAAAAATTGTTACATGGTCATTATTTCACTAATGACAGAAGAATAGTTGAATAATAGATTCTTAATCCAACTAACATACAGTTTAAGAAGAAATTAAAGTGTATGTAGTGTACTTAACACTATATATAATCACGCTACAATTAAGGTTTTAAATTGGGATTGTCCAATCTTGTAATTTAAGAAGTAGAATTGGTTGTTATAAAAATTAAGAAAAAATGTGATATTGATTCGGAATCTAGTATAGAAGGAGGGAAGGTGGGTGGTGTGCGACTACACTACAAATCTTGTGCAGCCGAGGTCCAAGCAACATCCCACTGGAGTCTGGAGGGCGAGGGAGGGAGAGATTCCCGGAGAACCGTGCGTGGGCTCAATTAATTTATTTCTCGCTATTAATTATATAATTATAATTAAAACCCTAATCACCATTTCTAACCCATTAACTTGCCTTCTTGACGCGCTCGACAACTCAGCTGCCCTTTTCTTAATACTATACCTCAATAGCTCCTAAATTTATGTGCATGGTATATCTCCTAGTGGAGACAAAAACTTTCAAGATTGAGATCAACGGTCCAGATTTGCCCTTTACTAACTTAAGAACTTTGCCCTTCGTTTTTGACCAATATCAGCTTTTCTCGACATAAAAAGGACAGGTCGATGTGACTCCATGCTGCTACAGTGCCACCCCCATAATCCCATGTCCTTTTCACGTATGACCACAATACCCTTCACATATAAGGCATTACGATCACGCTGTTACTGTTTCTACAGATAAGGGGTATTTTAGTCAATTCATTTCTGCACCTGAGGTCATGTAGGAGCGAATCAGCTTTTTCTTTTTCACCGCGACCGTGAGTTGTTAAAAATTACAAGGAAGAAAGGAAAAAGTTTTAATTACCGACGCACCCGCAAGTCGCAAGCCTTGGCCTCTTTCTGGGTGATCGTGTTGGAGAGTAAATAAAAAATGTATAAATATAAATGACCTCTGCGTCTTCGAAGCGCAAGTAGTCCGTACACTGTCAAAAAGTGTTACCAATCTGACGGTCTTACATTAAGATGCAACGTGCGCTGCGCTTGATGTTTGTACTTTACATGATCAAATATTAGACAGATTGAAGTGGTGTCTTACAAGATTAGATCAAGGCCGTTCAAACTTAATAACTGATTCTCGTACTGTGTCTCTCTGCACCCAATGATAATCATAATAGTGGTGGTATGGTACCTGCAGCGAACCGGAACGAGGGAGTCAACTATGATTGGATGGTCATGATCCATCATAACTAATGTATCACATCAGATCATTCCTCATTATTTAACTCTCTCTTTTACTTGAGTCTCGATTGTGGTCCCCTCGATATCCGATCCCTCAGATCCAGCCGTGCAACGCGAATCATGAGATTCCTCCTTCATCGCGCTTTATCACCAACCCCGCCATAAGTCATTAGAAAAAATGACTAAACGAGAAATTCAAAAATATCGCCACGTCCTCTTCCTGCGGCTCCAGTTCATCGACAACGGATAAGATCTCTTTCTTCCACCGCCCATCCAACGGCCAATACTGACCTCTACCCAGGTGTCAAACATCAAACCCCCAAGAAATCAAATGTAAAAACCCTAGGAGAGTGAATAAACGTCTGATAAGGAAAAAACACTCTCTAACTTGACCGAGTCGGTAAAAAATGTCACCTCCGTGTCCTTAATATGTCTATAATTTCTCAATCACTCTTGCTCTTTAAAACTCCCCCTCTTTATTCATCCAAAAAAAAACTCTCCCTCTTTCTCTCACTAAAAGCACACCGGACAATCCCCATGAGCTCTTCAAGCTAAGTTCATGACTTTTTAGATCTGAACAACAACGACTACAAGCCCAGAGCTTCTATTGCCTTTTCCTTTCTCATTTGTGTGTAGGAACTGCCAACGAAACGACGTCGAGTAGGCATTGATGGTGAGAATGGCGAGTTCCTTCCCTGAGGAAGTTTTAGAGCATGTTTTCTCGTTTATACAAAATGACAAGGACAGGAACTCGATATCTTTGGTGTGCAAGTCGTGGTACGAGATAGAGAGGTGGTGTCGCCGCAGGATTTTCGTTGGGAACTGCTACGCGGTGAGTCCGGCGATGGTGGTGAGGAGGTTTCCGGACGTCAGATCGGTGGAGCTCAAGGGGAAGCCTCACTTCGCAGACTTCGATCTGGTACCCAAGGGTTGGGGAGGCTACGTCCACCCGTGGATCGTCGCCATGTCGACGACGCACCCGTGGCTCGAAGAGATCAGATTGAAGAGAATGGTGGTTAGTGATGAGGATTTGGAGCTGATTGCTAAGTCGTTTAAGAATTTCAAGGTCTTGGTGCTTTTTTCTTGCGAAGGGTTCTCTACCGACGGTCTCGCTTCCATTGCTGCTAATTGCAGGTATTGTTTTGTTCCTTCTTCTCTTCTGTAGAAGATTTTGTTTTTGTGGGTCGTGGGAGTTCGAGAAAGTGTAAGGATATTTAAATGTTTAATCTTGTTAATTTATTCTTTTGGTTTTGGTTTTGGTTTTGAACTAGCGGTAAAGTTGAATTTAGTTACAGTAAAGCCGGAAAGGTACGGAAATGGTGAAGCTTTTGACGGGTTGTGGTGTATTTATTTATGTTGTATATGAAAGTGAAATTTTGTGTTTTGTTTTGAGAATGGTGTTGAATGTGGGGGAAGATCTAGTTTGGGTTGGGTTTCTTGTTCAAGGTTTTTAGCTTAACTGAACCTTGGAAGGGTTTTTCTGGTTTCTCTTTCCCTGCTGTTCGAATGTCTCCTTTTTCTCTCTCTCTTTTCTGGCAATTTGGAATTAGTTTACTTGGATTTTGGTTTCCCTCTGTTTTTTTGTTTGAGTTTTGGCTGGATTTAAGTGCCTCCTTTTCTCGTATCTCTCTTGGTTTATGTTGAATCTGCTGTGGTTCATGAATCACCTGCAATGTTGAAATCCACTCAAGATCGTACCAATCACTTGCATTTATTTTAGAAATTTTCCTCGTCGCATGCGTGCGTTTCTCGCTGAGGATGTAGTTTTGGATTTTGATTTCTGTTTTGTTGTACATTGTGGGTTTTGTTTGGATGTTTTAACCAGGACTTTATCCTGTTTTGGGCATTTGTACTCTCTGTGTTGCTTTTGGTGACTTTCGCGTTGTGTTGACATTGTTGCTTACATATGTAACAATTTTAAACTTTGGTACTGGACCGCCAAACTCTATTTAGGGTCGCTCATTGCTGATTTTGGATTCCTAAAATGTGGAAGTTATGTTTCGTTTATTTTCTTTGCAGGAAAGTAATTGTAGCGGGTTTAAAACAGTTTCGTACTTATGCCACCTTTAGATTCCTAAATCATCCTAGTGGTGGCCTTAAACTGTTCCTTCTTTTGTTCAAATTTTTGCTTAGTTTCTCTTGCTCTAAGTCTGTTGTTTATGCCTGAATGCTATTGCAACTGTCATCGTTCTTGCAAAGTTCTCTGAGCAAGCGTCTTTATTTGCTAATATTTGGAAGTGCTTAATCGTGTGCAGGAATCTGAGAGAGCTGGATTTGCGAGAGAGTGAGGTAGAGGATCTAAGTGGGCATTGGTTGAGCCATTTTCCTGACACCTTCACATCACTTGTCTCTCTCAATATTTCTTGTTTACGGTCTGAGGTGAGTTTGTCAGCCCTGGAGCGCCTTGTGGGCCGATGTACCAATCTGAAAAATCTCCGCCTTAATCAAGCTGTGCCCCTTGAGAGTCTTGCTGACCTTCTTTACCGAGCACCCCAGCTGGTTGAATTGGGAACAGGTGCCTACTCTGCTGAGTTGAGACCTGATGTCTTCTCAAATCTGTCGAAAGCTTTGACTGGGTGTCAACAACTGAAGAGCCTCTCTGGATTTTGGGATGTAGTCCCTAGTTACCTCCCGGTGCTTTATCCTATATGCTCTCGCCTTATTTCTTTGAACTTGAGCGATGCTGTCATTCAAAATCCTGATCTCTTAAAGCTGGTCACTCAATGCCAGAGTTTGCAGCGCTTTTGGGTAACTTTTGCACTTTGTATCTAGTATATAAACACATGCAAACCTATTGGATGAATCATTTTTTATTCCTACTTGTCTATTAGTGTGTGAAAGATTTTGGTGAAGTGTTGAAATTTTATCTCCCATTTTGTGATACTTTAAATGCAGCATAGACAGGAATCATTCATACTGTCTTCTCTTGCTTATAGAGTGTTATTGTAGGTATTGGATTGCATTGAAGATACTGGACTTGAAGCTCTAGGAGAATTTTGCAAGGACTTGCAAGAATTGAGGGTCTTTCCGTCTGACCCATTTGGCGAAGAACCTAATGTATCTTTAACGGAACGAGGCCTGGTTGCTGTTTCTCAGGGCTGCCCTAAGCTTCAGTCGGTACTTTACTTTTGCCGTCAGATGAGTAATACGGCCTTAGTTACAATTGCCAGGAACCGTCCAAACATGACCCGTTTTCGCCTTTGCATTATTGAGCCACGAGCTCCTGACTATGTCACCCAGCAGCCACTAGATTTAGGTTTTGGAGCCATTGTAGAGCATTGCAAAGATCTACGGCGCCTTTCTCTCTCAGGTCGCCTTACTGATCGTGTGTTTGAGTATATTGGAACTTATGCCAAAAAACTAGAGATGCTGTCTGTGGCATTTGCTGGTGAAAGTGATCTAGGACTCCATCATGTGATGTCTGGTTGTGAAAATCTTCGCAAGCTAGAGATTAGGGATTGTCCCTTTGGAGACAAGGCTCTCTTGGCCAATGCTACAAAGCTGGAGACAATGCGATCCCTTTGGATGTCTTCTTGTTCGGTGAGTTTTGGAGCATGTAAAGTGTTGGGACAGAAGATGCCCAGGCTCAACGTTGAAGTTATTGAGGAGAGGGGACCTCCAGATTCGAGGCCAGATAGCTACCATGTTGAGAAGCTTTACATTTATAGGACAGTTGCCGGGCCTAGGATTGACATGCCTGGTTTTGTTTGGACGATGGATGAAGATGCTGCCTTCAGGATATCTTGAGAGGTTCTTTGCATTCATTGACTGCCAACAAACTTGATTCAGTCTGTCATTACTTATCACCCGGCATGTGATAGATGGATACAAAAGGTACATTTTCTATATGCTCTCGCCAATTTACCATCTCCTTGACTGAATGGCAGCCCAAATTGGGCTGAAGTTTGGAGGGTGTACCGAGGCTTGAGAGCTCTTTTGCCATCTATTTGACTCTGGGCTCAGCTATAGGTTACATTTAGTGCTTAATAAAAAAGATGAAAACTTTTGTATCAAGCAGAGTTGTTATTTGCTGGGGGGTAATCGGTGTATACTATTTCCAGATGTGCTGTTCTTTCTTAACTTTATTGGACGTCCTTAGGACAATTATTTTGGTGAAATTGTTGTTTTGTAAGAAATAAAGTCTTAAATTCATTCACAAAATTGTGTTGGAATTTGCTTTGTCCTTTGGAATTCACTTTATTATCCATTTAAAAAACCTGAAGTCATCAAGCATTTTCCTGATGAACCATTGACAATATTCTGGTTTTCCGATCATGAAGAAACCAACTTGTGATGGTTCAAAAATATGTTTTGCTTCTAAGGTAGAGTTTCTGTGCCCACAGATGGAATGCTCTGTCACAATATTACGAAATTAAGAACGTATAACATTTACAACTGTCACCTTAATTCCTAATTCAAAACTCAGAACCACATGTTAAGCAA
Organism: Erythroxylum domingense; assembly: GCA_025594535.1. NCBI lineage: Eukaryota > Viridiplantae > Streptophyta > Magnoliopsida > Malpighiales > Erythroxylaceae > Erythroxylum > Erythroxylum domingense. Next base: position 8,666,604 of record JANQBM010000004.1, on the reverse strand, counting down.
TATTCATTTTGACAAATCATTTGTGACATTGACCTGGACAAAACGACCTGAAACCAATATTAGCGGTACGGTAATTTGCGCGTTGGAGGGAACCCGTAAAAGCTTCTTGAGGGTGGAACAACAACCAAAAGCTAAGAAAAGGAGTTCTTCCCTCTGGGCTGTCAATTTGCCTCTGTTAAATTTGCGAGCATCGACTTTCGAGTCAAGTGATAGATTCGGTGACATTGGTCAATGTCCACAACTTTTTGCTCCTCCTCAGGCTCTCTTTCCCAGATCCCACACCACCCACCTGACCTCAACGTCCCAGCAAACAGCTAAGCTACCAGTTTCTCTGCGCATTGACGTAGCCATTGAAATTCAAATCTAAAGTTTGCTCAAATACTCCACTAAGATGAGCAAATGTTAATAAAAGACAAGGTTATGTGTGTGGGCAAATGAATAGACAATAACGTGTCATAGATAGTCTAACCTAGAAGAATAGAAAAGAAAAATTAAAAAAAATGGTTAGGTGAATGTTTATATATACGTGTGTATATGTCTGTCTATCTCTGCTACAAGTGGGCTAAAATCAAATAATGTTCATAATGGCCACACGTTTCATGTATTTATTATCCATCATCATCTGTTACTATGATTGCTGCTGATTTCATCTCTGTACATTTTACTGTTTCACCTCATCATGGGGCAACAGTCACACATTGATACTGTTGTATTGTATAAACAGTTATATGTCTTGCCACGGTATAAGCGTAATGGCCCACATCCACGGTCAATTAGATAAGGCAAACCCAGGTGCATTTTGACTAGGGAATCAATGATTGTGGCACTACTCTACATGAATAATCGATGTCAATCATTTCTTTTCTATCCCATTGGTTCAATACTATAAAGCCTCAACTGGGCGATGGAGTTCATCATGGCCATAACTTTGAATGTTCTATGCTCCATATCGTGTAGACTAAAGAAATAGGGAAAAGGGAAAATATGCAAAAGAGTAGGGATGGTAATTTGGGTTTGGAGTTCGAAGATTCCTCAAGGGATTTTTCATTTAGGGCGAAGATTGGGAAAAAAATTACCCCGTAAAATTGGGGATGAGACAAATATAATCTCAGAAGCAAAATCGAGGTCGAAGACGGGTTGAATAATCCCCACCCATGGGGATCCCCATCCCCGATAATTTTAAAAATATATTATATATTTTTAATTTTATACTATTTATTATTTACTCTTTACTCTTTACTTTACTCTTTAGAGTTTCTATTTATCAAAAGCTTCTCACGTCAACCTGCTGTCTCTCTTATTCCCTGAATTTTCGAATCAACCAGTCGTCTCTCTCATCAACGCAGTCACGTACTTACGCTCACGTCGCATGTTTTTGAATCTTTTTATTCAGGTTAGTTCTTTTTATATTTATTTCTTATAAAAAAATCATGTTTGTGTGGTGGCATGGTGGGTAACGTGGGTTTCAAGTCATCTTAGCTTTTGGTAATTGGTGATCCTCTATTGATGTCACTGTTAGTCAGAAAATCTCTACCACAAGCCAAACAAAATCTCTGCCACAAATAATCAAAGAAGAAAATATCAAAGGAAAAGTGAAGAGCCGCACACATTCTTATAACCTTTTCTCCACCTAATAAAAAGCAAAGCCTACGAGTCTTACATGGATACATAAGAAACAGATGGTAGTACTATAGAGTCGATTTGGCTATTCTTATTTTCTTGTGTAATTAGTCACTGGTACACTTTCATAGAGTTGGAAGCGTGCGGCCAGTACATGCTTATGCCATTGGAAGTTCTTCATGATGCCTGCAGGGGCTTTGTCGTGAATGATACTTTAACTGTTGAAGCTGAACTCTTTTTCATTACTGAGGCTAAGATTGTTTCTTGAAAAATATGTAGTATGATCATATTTCCTGCCATTACTACTTGTCACTGTACGATAGTGTTGAGGCGCATTTCAATCAATAAAGACTATATGAATAATTTGATTTTATGGATTGAATAAGATATCAAATTATATGTGAAATTTAATTTCAAGACATTGAGAGATAGACGGAAAATGAAAGTTATATGAATAAATATTTTGGAGGGAAATTGCAGATGGGCTACTATTATGAGTAGAAATAGTACTACTCTTATCAGTGTGACTAACTATATTAAATATAACTCTTAACATTTTTCTTTTCATACCCCGCGATCTGAGAGTGCTATTTTCTTATTACTGTCCTGATTTCTTTTTACTGATTTATATCTTGTTATTATGAAAAAATGACAAGTGACAACAAATCAGTGCATACTCCTATGGGAAGCAATCGAGTTCCACTTATGTCGTCTTCAAATCTAGTAGAGGAGACGCAAGAAACTCATCCTCCACATATTGAAATACGTGAAAAAATTTCAGAGACAAAGAATATCAATGAACGAGGAAGCCCAAATAAAAAAGGACTGACTTCAAAAGCATGGGAGCATTTTCACAAAAGAAAAATAGATGGCAAGTGGAAGGGAATATGCAAATATTGTGGGAAAAATCTTGTCGGTGAAACTAAACAGGGTACTAAACACTTGCATGACCACATAAGTAGTTGTGTGCTTCGTAACAAAAGTGGTACAAAGCAAAGCATACTGAAAACTTTGTCACGATCATCAAGCTCTATGGGATATAAAGGTGAGATATTTGTTATCGGGAACTATTCTTTTTATCAAGATGTTGCAAGAACGGAGCTTGCTCAAATGATTGTACTTCATGAGTATCCTCTTTCCATTGTTGATCATATTAGATTTAGAAGCTTTTGCGGTGCTATACAGTCGTTATTCAAGGTAAAAAAAGAAAATGTTTCAAAATCCCTATTAAGTAATTGTTATTTTGTTACTTGTTTTAATTGTTCATTTTCAAGTGAATGAACTTATATTGCTTATGCTCTTAAAATTTTATAGGTTCTTTCACGCAATACCATAAAAAGTGATATCATGAAACATTAAGAGCTAGAGAAGTATAACACAATGAAACTTCTTGAGAAGAACTCAAGTCGTGTTGCCATAACTACAGATATGTGGACATCAAACAATCAAAATAAAGGATTTATGGTTGTTACAACACATTATATTGATGATAATTGGGCATTACAACATCGACTTGTGCGGTAAACAATTAATTTGATTGTTTTTATATTTTTTATGTAATTTCAAATTATTTATGAATTTTTTTTCTTAATTTAGGTTCATTTATGTGCCTGCACCACATAATACTGAAGTTTTGTCCCATAATTTGGTTGCGTGCTTGTATGATTGGAATCTAGATAGGAAGTTGTCAACACTAACGGTTGACAATTGTACCACTAATGATGCCATGATTGATCTTATCTTTGAAAAGATTCCGAATACTTCTTTCATACTGGGAGGATCTTTATTTCATATGCGTTGTTGTGCTCACATACTAAATTTGATTGTCAAAGATGGACTGTTAGTAATTTATGATGCTATAGAAAAAATTAGAAATAGTGTCAATTATTGGGTTGCAACACCA
>JANQBM010000004.1:8643338-8655070 GCA_025594535.1 Erythroxylum domingense | reverse complement strand
TAGATAAGGGTTTCATCAGGCCTAGTGTGTCACCTTGGGGAGCTCCGGTATTGTTTGTAAAGAAGAAGGATGGCACCTTGAGATTGTGTATTGATTACCGACAGTTGAATCAGATAACAGTTAAAAATAAATATCTATTACCGAGGATTGATGATTTGTTTGATCAGTTACAGGGAGCTCAGGTGTCCATAAAGTTAGACTTGAGATCGGGATATTACCAGCTGAAAATAGCTGAGATGAATGTTCTCAAGAGTGCATTTAAAACCAAATATGGGCACTTCGAGTTTTTGATAATGCCATTTGGATTGACTAATGCTCCGACATCTTTTATGGCATTGATAAATAAGATATTTCAACCTTATTTAGATCAATTTGTAATTGTCTTTATTGATGACATTTTGGTGTACTCGAAGTGTAGAGAAGATCATGTGGCACATCTGAGAATGGTCCTTCAGACAATGAGGGAGAAATAGTTATATGCCAAGTTCAGCAAGAGCGAATTTTGGCTTGATCAAGTAGTATTTATGGGTCACATCGCGTTTGGACAGGGCATTTAGGTGGACCAAAAGAAAATAAAAGATGTAATGAAGCGGGAGGTTCCGAAGAATGTGTGTGAGATTCGAATTTTCCTTGGATTAGCTGGGTATTACAGAAGATTTGTCGAGAGGTTTTCATTTATTTCGGCCCTTTTGACAAAACTTTTGAGAAAGAATGTGGCTTTCAGATAGAGTGATGATTGTCAGAAGAGTTTTGAGGAGCTAAAGCATTGGTTAACTTCAGCACCTGTGTTAGCTATCCCGTCAGGTTCTGGAGGTTATGTTGTGTACAATGATGCCTCACATCAGGGTTTAGGATGTGTACTAATGCAACATGGTAAAGTAATAGCATTTACATCGAGACAGTTGAGGTCTCATGAATTTAATTACCCAGTATATGATCTGGAACTTGCTGCATTAGTGTTTGCCCTGAAGATTTGGAGACATTACCTGTATGATGAAACCTTTCAGGTATTTACTGATCATAAAATTTTGAGATATCTGTTGGGCCAGAAAGAGTTAAATATGAGACAGAGTAGGTGGATAGAATTGTTAAAAGATTATAATTGTACAATTGAGTATCATCCTGGCAAAGCTAATGTTGCAGCTGATGCATTGAGTAGGAAATCATATAGCAGTGTGGCACAAGTACAGTTATCGAGGTTATCGAGCCTAGTTCAGTTGAGAGCATTGAATGTTGAATTAAATTTGGAGCAAAATGATACATTGATAGCCACCTTGAAGTTGAGACCTGTTTTGGTCGAAAGAATCAAAGAGAATCAGAACAGAGATCCAAATTTAGTGACGTTAGTTGAGAAGTTGAAAGTGAATCCAGATTCTGAGTTTGAAGTGAGAGATGATACTTTGAGGTTAAAGTAAAGACTATGTGTGCCCAACGTTGATAAAATGAGGAAAGAGATTTTAGAGGAAGCTTATTTAGCAGCTTATGCTATGCATCCTAGTACTACCAAGATATATAACACGCTGAAACAACATTACCAGTGGCCTGGCATGAAAAAGCATGTAGTGGAATTTGTTTCTAAGTGTATAACTTGTCAACAGGTTAAGGCTGATCATCAGGCTCCAGCTGGGAAATTACATTCGTTACCTATTCTGGAGTAGAAATGGAAACAAATCACGATGGATTTCATTATGGGTTTATCGAGGACTCCGAGATAACATGATGTCATTTGGGTCATTGTGAATACACTGACCCAATCGGCTCATTTCTTGCCAGTGAGAGAAAACCTTTCACTAAATCAGTTAGCTCAGCAATATGTAAATGAAGTTGTGAGATTGCATGGGTTTCCAATGTCCATTGTGTCGGACAGGGATCCTCGATTTACCTTGAGATTTTGGGATAGCCTACAAGCAGTTTTGGGTACAAAGCTAAATTTCAGTACTGCATTTCATCCTCAGACAGATGGCCAGAGTGAGAGAACGATTAAAACTGTTGAGGATATGCTCAGAGCTTGTGTTTTGGAGTTTCAGGGAGCATGTGATAAATATATATCTTTGATTGAATTTGCTTAAAATAATCAGTATCACAGTAGTATCGGTATGGCTCCATATGAGGTGTTGTACGACGGGAAGTGTCGTTTGCTTTTATACTGGAATGAAGAGGGTCTAAGAATTGTCTAAGGTCTAGAGTTGATTTAGGATACTGTTGATAAGTTAAAATTGATTTGTAGCAGAATTAAAGTAGTATAAGATAGACAGAAAAGTTATGTGGATAAACACAGACGAGATATGGAGTATCAGGTTGGTGATAAAGTATTTCTGAGAGTATCACCATAGCTAGGTGTACTAAGATTTGGCAAGAAGGGTAAGTTAAGTCCGAGGTATATTGGTCCATATGAGATAATTGAAAGAATTGGACCATTAGCTTATAAGTTAGCCTTACCTTCAGAAATGGCTCAGATACATAATGTGTTTCATGTGAGTATGCTTAGGCGATATCGATCGGATCCAACTCATGTGATACCGACTTAGGAGATTGAAGTCTCGAGTAATCTGAGCTATGTTAAAGAATCTGTGAGGATAATTGGCTATCAAAGTAAACAATCGAGGAACCGAGTGATTCCAATGGTAAAAGTCCTTTGGAAGAATTGTTCGAGTGAGGAAGTCACATGGGAAACGGAGGAGCATATGAGGAATCAGTATCCCTACTTATTTGATTATTTAGGTAAGAATTTCGAGGACAAAATTTTTGTTAGGACAGGAGAATTGTAACATCCCGTTACTCATGTTAAGGCTAGAATAAATAATTATTAGAAATTTCTGTGAAATTAGAAAAATACACCTTACGCATAAGTTATTTGTGACATGCACATTTTTGCACATTCATATGATTGTACATGCACTCATTGACATTTTCCGGGTACAATTGAGTTGTTAAATGTGATTAAATTGTGTGTTTGATCATTTTGGTGTATTTTGGATATTTTAAAATTTTTGGAGAATTTTGAAAAAAAAATTGACATTTGGACCAATTGTTGAGTGACATATGGCAGCATAGTTATGTGACAAGTGGTAGATGGGAATAGTGACAAGTGTCACACATGCAATGTCAAAAAAAAAAAATAGAAGGTAAGATTCAAAGGAAGTCTCTGCATTGTTTCCACCAAAACCACCATCTACATATGTTTACGTTATTGTCCTTCCACCACCGAAATCCCTCATTGCTCTCCCCATTTTTGGAAATTTTTCTAAAGAAACAAGTAAGTTATGCATCGTTGTTGTTTGTAGATGTTTCACTTTAATCTTGAGTTATGAGCTGGTTTAGAATAAGTTGTGTTTTATTTTTCTGGATATTATGCAGATGATTTTGATGATGTTTTAATGTTGGAAGTGAATGCATGCATGACGAGTAGTTTCGGTGATGAGAAAAATGAATTATATGAAAATGATGTGAAATGGACATTGTGCAGAAATTGTTTCTAAGATTGTAAGAATCGAAGCTTAAGGAAATTTAGACAAGAGTAGAACAATGAATGAGGTTCTGCTTGTTTTGGAGTGTATAAAAAAAAAACTAAACAAGTGCAGTAAGAATGGAAACACAGTAGAGAGAGGAAGTGTATATGTAGTTTTGGATTTTTGATGTTTAAAGTTTAGGATTGTTTCTGAATTGTTTGGAAGTTACAGTGAGTGTAGACAATCATAATAGAGGATTTAGAAGTGATTAAGTTGGAAAAGGAAGGAGAAGAAAACATGGGGTTTGGTGAAGAAGATGAAGATTTGCGTGTTAGAGAGAGAAAATGTGATGGTTTATCTGTGTGGGTTAAAAAACTAGAGTATTTCATTGAACGACCCAAGTCTTTTGCCTATAACTTTTTCATCCGAACTCCAAATAACTTGAAACTTAGACCAATGGATTCCTAATACATTTTTCTTTCTCTCCATAAAAATTTAAAGTTATCTGAATTGATTTGAAAGTGATTGATAGGATGAAAATGTGGAAGTTTGTTGGAATGTTATGAATTGGAAAATTTTCATGATCATGCTTTGGTTTTCTAATTATAACTTGAGCTGTAGATATCTGAATGAGTTTATTTTTGATTCTTATTAAATTAAAGATACGGTTATACAAATTTTGTTAAGAATTTGAATTTTAATTCCGTCTCTAAGACTTTCAAATTTGGCATGAAGCTGTGTCTTAGCTTAGGCTGTAGAATTACCAGGGACAAAAATCATATCCTGAGGTTATCGAATAAAATTTATTGATATAGGCCGAATTAGACTAAAGTGTCTTCATAAAAGTTGTATATTATGCTCTTATATTTAAATTGGTATAAAGTTTGTAATTTTTGGATATCTGAGTTGAAAGATACGAGTTGTACAATTAGAGGGTATGATCATGTACTAGCCAAAAGTTCAAATGTGCACAGTCTGTGGGTTTTTATGCATAACTCATTGAATACTGAATCAAATTGGATGATATTGGAGTTATTAAAAACTTAAGACACTTTAGAATAACTTTCCAGAAGGAAGTTTTGCCTAATGTTGTCATTTACCTAATCAGATTAATTATGCAAAGTTGACCATAAATCATATGGGTAGAAAATATGAAGTGGTCTATTAAGTTATGAAATGGATTTCACATTGTTTTATTCTAGTCCCAATTATAAGTACCACATGATATTAATGAGGCTTTGATATCTGATCGATTTGATGATGAAATTACAATAAGATACCCAGAATTATCATTGAACATGCATTATGCATACTTTCTATACATTGATGTGCATAAAAGAACACTTGTACATTTATGCAAAAATGTGATATTTGTGAATGTGTTGTGTATGTTTTAGAGGAGCATATCGGATGCTAGTCGGACATTGCTGGACCATCCAAGTAACAACTTCTTTGAGCATACTGTGAGTCAACCTAGATGATTTCCTAGGATTGATTTGATTTGAATTTAGTTTGATTTGTTAAACTTCCAATATTATTGAACTGTTTGTGAGTTTTTTCTGGATTTCGAACCTGAGGTCCAAGAAGTTTAATAGTTGGGCATGTATTGGGAGTGTTTTGATTTGATATGAATTCAACATTTGATTCTCAAAGAAAGTTGAATGACAGACTTAGGTCCGATGACTGTGAAATCTTGTCTGAGCATTTGTATAAGATTGTGATATATGAGATAATCAGAATTTGTTGCATTTCATAAAATGTATGCTCAGATAAAGGCGTTGTGTCTTGAGTTGCCAGTATAAAGCGCTTCCACGTAGAGCTTTGCTCCGTGATATATGTTTTGCACGTAGAGCTATACTTCGTGATTGTCTTTTAACTGAGCCTTATGGGTCAATATTTGTATAAGGATGTGATAGGCACTCAGTCACAACAATAAGAACGAATGTGAGTCTCATGCATATAACATTATAAGACTGAAATTTATTGAATAATTTGCAAAGTTGAATGAGTGATAAATTGATGTGATTTATTTGCTATGCTTAGCAATGTGAACTGTGTGACCCTATAATATACCATGTTGTGTGAACATCTGGAATGTGTTTATGATCTAAATGAGTGTCTGTAAAATATGTATTATGTGTATGTGATCTGGTAAAATCATCAATGATGGTTCACTCATTAAGTTCTCAAAACTCATAAAAATTGTAATGTGACTTTTCAAGTATGAGACAGGAGACCTAGTTTTTTTTTTGGACAGGACTAAAGGACCCTTTGGATTTTTTATGGCTCAGAGGTCTATCAGCTGACTTCAAGAGTGCTGTGTCTTGTATTTTGTTGTTTTTGTTAGAACTTGTATGAGGTTATGTAACTATTTGTCTAAAGGAAATAGTGTAAATTTTGTGGATTAATGCAATGAATGGTTTTTAAAATTTGCTGACTTTTAAATGATGTTAGTTGATGCCATGTGTAAGTTGGAAATTGTTTTGCTCTAACATACCATTATCATAGGTTATGTTCCTGAAAGTTTGGGTATGTACTCTATGGTAGTGGGATGTTGCATCCCTAGTACCTTCACAATTCTAATTATGATCGTTAGGCTAAGTAAATATGTAACTTTACTAAGGGGAGGCTCTCTTGGCGTATTGTTATTGGAGAAATACCCAAACTTACCTAAAAGAAAGTTGAATACATTGATGTATTCATAGAACGATTAGTAACCTACGTTGGAATGAATCATCAAATATTAACAAGGTTTAGAAATTCATATGTTAAAGTAATCAAACTTGATTTCAACGCTTTCACTAAGCCTAAGATGTATGGAATTATTTGAAAAATCGTTACTTTGTATTTGATGATTTCAATGGATTTTATTTATATAGAAAACTCCATCAAATGCATCGACAATTGGGACATCAATTAGTACTTGGTGATCCTGCCTAACCTAGTCTGATGCTACTGCTATCTATGCAAATCTTCGTAATCATCAACATATATGGCATTTGTTAGTGACTCTTAAAGATGAGTTTAACCCATTCAGCACTCTCTCCTTTATTGAGGATCTCTATCCAATCTCAACATTATAATTAAAAAGCTCTTATTAAAGGAAAACCACTTTAATACACTTTGTATGGAAAAATCTATCCCATCTATTGATGTTATTCTTATAACTCATACCTCTCCTCAAACTTCTCATAACTTTGGTAAGAAGTTCTATAAGGGATTTTATAGCTACTGTAAAAATTTTGGCAACCACATCTCAGAATGTAGAAAATAGCTCAAACATAACTTTGGACAAGGTAACTCCTACAAATCCTATCAGTCTCCTTCCACTATTGATGCTGCCACTAAAGGTCCAACAGAGTGCGCCTTTCCCAAATTCTTTTTAAAGGATCTTTTTGCCCTTCTTTAATAGCTCCAACTAGACTTCGATACTATATCATCCTCTACTCTATCTATCATATCAGGTAATTCATCCTCTTAGTATCTTGGTTCAACTTGTTACAATCATATGACCTCTGATTCCTCCATTCTTGAATCATTATCAATACCATCTATTCCACACGTTGTGCATACTACTGATAACTCTACTATGCATATACAGTGTATAGGTACTATTCACGCATCTAAATTACTCTTACCTGAATCTTTTTTATTCCCAAACTCTTATGGAATCTTATTTATGTTGAACAATTATGTAAACGTGGTGTTAAATTATCATTTTTGATTTATGGTTACATTATGCAAGATCCACAAATGGGAGAAATTTTTGGGAAAAGGCATAAGGTTGGATGGCTATTTGAGCTAACTTCTTTGAATCTTCCCTTCAAGCTTTTCATACATGACACTTTTGATTGGGTCATCCTTTTACTTCTAGATTAAGATCTTTAATCTCTAGTGGTACTCTAGGTGCTATTAAGACTAATCATTTTGATGATGTCTTTTTTAATTATCTAAAAGTCATACCTTACCCTTTTCTTTTAATGACTCTATTACTTTTGCACCTTTTGATCTAATTCACTATGACATTTAGGGCCTTGCACCTTATGAAACTATGGCTGCTTTCAGATATTATGTTATTTTTATAGATGATTTTTCTTGCTATACATCGATCTATCTAATGTGACATAGATATGAAATATTCTTTATTTACTATTACCTTGCTAATATGATTCAAATTCAGTTTTCTTACATGATTAAAATATTTTGTACTGATCATGCCATAGAATACAAAGATACAAACTTCATCAACATTCTTGCTCAATAAGGGACCATCATTCGGAGATCCTCCCTAAACACATCTTAACAAAATGGTCGAGTCGAATGTAAACATGGACATATTCTTGACATTATTTGTTCCCTTCTTATACCCTTTTTATGTCATGAAATCTTTTGAGGTGAACTAGCTTTTGCTACTAATTATACTATCAATCATATTCCTTCTCTTATTATAGGTAACATCTCTCCTTATGAGTGCTTATTTAATCATGCTTTCGATTACCATTCTCTTAATATTGTTGGATGTGCATGTTTTGATCTTTTATAACCTCATAAGCACACCAAACTAAATCCAAAAGCGTATTTATACTGTTTGCTTAGGTATGACATAGAGCACAAAGGATATAAATGTTAGGATCCCTTTTCTTAAAGACTTCAAATCTCTCGACATGTAACCTTTTAGGAACATAAAATGTTTTCCACACTTTCAAAATTTCTAGTCAATTAACCCCAGGACAATTTTCTTCTAATCCTACCATATCTTTGTTCCTAATATTTTTTTCTGTCGGTCTATCTTACAACTCTAACATTTCAACACAATTGGCATATGATTCCATTATATCTTCCCTAAATCCAGATCCTCTACCTTCACTAAACAACTCTTCTTCATCTACTAATTCATCAGAATCTACCAAGTCTTAATAACTTCCCCGTAGTTCCACTCAAGTAAGTCAACTATCTGTTTATATTAAAGAATTATATGTTTATTCCACTATTATTTCTCTAAGTGAACCTCGCTTCTATCGCAAGGCTAGCTTTAACCCTTTATAGCAACAAGCAATGGAGAAAGAACTACAAGTTCTCTCTAACACTAATAATTGGGACTTAGTTTACTTACTTCTAAAAAGTCTATTATTTGCTATAAATGGGTATATATAATCAAGAATCAAGTAGAAGGATCAGTGAAAAGATTAAAAGTTTGTCTTGTTGCCAAAGGATTCACTTACAAATATGAAATTGATTATAAGAAGACCTTCGCTTCTGTAGCCAGATTGATCTCAGTATGCAATCTCATTGTTATTGTTGCTAGCAAAAGAAGGCAGCTATTCCAAATGGATGTTAAAAATGTCTTCCTTAATTGATATCCCATAAAAAAAAAATCCACACACAACGTTCTCCATGTATGATCATCCTCCCAACAAGGTTTGTCATATGTACAAAACCTTGTATGGATTAAAATAAGTTCTTCAAGCTTGGTTTGCAAAAATTAGTTCCACCATTAGAAAGCTTGGTTTCAAGTCCAATTGTTATGATCATACCTTGTTTCTTTGTAAAATAGATCTATGGCACACTCTTCTCCTTCTCTTTATAGATGATATTATAATAACTAATAATAACATATAGGGTATCTCTACCTTTTAAGTCTTTTCTCCATCAACAATATAGGGTATCAAATCTTGGGTAATTTGATATATTTTTTAGATATTAAGGTATCCTTGGATGAATCTAGATACTATCTGTCACAAGAAAAGTATGCCACTTATCTTATCTCTTGAGCTATCATCACTGATATTAAGACAACCACCACTCTACTTGACTCAAATAATCACCTTTCTACTACCGATAGGAGTCTACTTAGTGATGGTAAGCTTTATTGCCAATTAGTTGGCAGTCTTATTTGTTTTACTATCCCTCTTCTAGATATTGCTTATGTTGTTCACATCGTGAGTCAATTCACACCCGCACCTTGTACCACTCATCTTTGTATATTGAGGTATGTCTGAGGTCCTCTATTTCATGTTCTTTTTCACTACTTTTCTTCACTGGAGTTATAAGCCTATTCTAATGTTGATTGGGTTAGGGACCTAGTAGATTGTCGATCCACCATTGGTTACTATTTTTTTGTTGGAACAGTAAGAAACAAACTATTGTCTCTCGATCCAGTATAGAAGCATAATGTATAGCTCTTACTGATAATACCTTTGAACTCCTTTGGTTACAATAGTTTTTCAAGACATGAGTGTATCTTTCTCATTTGCAATGCCTCTATATTGTAATAACTATAATGCTATGCAAATTGCCTATAATGATGTCTTTAATGAATGGACCAAACACGTCGAGATTGATTGTCATCTTGTTTGACATCAGGCTCTCTAAGGGACCATACAACTTGTTTTCCTCATAGTCTCAGATTATTGACATCTTCACAAAGTCTCATCCACCTTGACGCTTTCCAGATTTAGTTTCCAAACTTAAGCTCATATCTTTTATGACACCTTGAGTTTGAGAGGGGTGTTAACGAAAATCTTATCATTATAAGATTTACTCTTATATTATCATTGGTTATAGCTCATTGATATATTATCCTTAATTCTAGTTAATTTATATGATTGTATAGCATAAAATTTTGAATATTTAGTTAGAGTAATTGTATGCAAGTACCTCCCTTGTACATTGAATCATACATATAAAAATATAAGAGCCTCTATGTCAATCTTTGTCTGCTCTTAGTTTATACATTGAGAAAGAAATTTGTCGATGAGAAAAGCAGTTGGCAATCAAACGGCCGAGACTATTGAGTGTTTACTTGGAAGAGACATTAAAATCCATGTAGGACATTTTTCTTCAAGTGCGTGGAGCACCAAAACTAGGGTCTACGGGAAGATGACAAAAGTCCTATGAATCAAGAGAAATATATCGGCTTCTGCCACTGGTCTGCCTTCTACTTAATTCTCCATGCATTAATGTTGACCATAAAGAGATCAAACGACTGAAACATCCATACCTACTTTACAACTAGAAAACTTGTAGAGCTTACAACTTTTAGAGCTTCCAAAGACAAAAGAGAAGCCACCGGATCGATTCTTTGCTGAAACGAGGGAATATTTTAGGAGATCATTTCAGGAACACTATTATCATGAAACATTTCTGTCACATACTCTAAAATTCCCACTTCCAAAATTGCCACTAAGTGGAGAAGCTTGTAGCAATAAATTGGAAATGTTGCATTCTGATTAAAAAATTTTATTGGTTTATAAGTTTCTGTCATGCTAGTAAGTAAATCCCCAAGGAAGAATGCAAAGGACTAAACAGTGAACTGACGCTTGTATAGAATAACATTAACGGAAGTTGTTAAGTTCTTCTTTGTCCATTAATTCCAAGTTTTCAACTAAACAAAGCCCTCTGCATGAATTCTGAACCGGACGGATGGATATAATTCATGTCCATGTATATGTAAGTCTGTCACACATCGGTTTCACTTGGCTCATGTGGCTTGTTCGCAACCTCTCCAACAATACTGGTTCCTGTTTCTTGAGATTGATTCGTCTTGAAATTTGATTGCTGTGTTCTCCCCCCTCTTTGCACGTTTGGGCTGCATCTGCTATTTCTTGTGATTGAATTTCAGGTAAGATCTCACTTCTTCTATCCTTGTAGATGAAGTAGAGTACTATCTGGATCAACCCAAATATGAAACCTAATATATTTGGCGTCTGGACAAGCAAAAACAGCAAGGGTTTGATAAGCAATAATGTAGTAGAACTTGACGAATGGGAAACTGTTCAAGCCATTGAAGGTGGTCTGGTGACGATCTACTTACAGCAATATAGTAATCTTCTCGCGCAAGCCCATATACTAGCCAACATATGGCACATATTGTGAGCAAGAATGACAATGAGACTGGCATGTACGCTACACTTTTCGTTCTTATGACTAGCCTCTGATATTAAACAAGGCATGATCAATCATTTGCTAAGAAGCACTTTAAGCTGATAGCTAGCAATCAATTAAGCAATTCAGCGTTTGCAAATCAAAGAAACAAAATTTTGACATACAATGATACTCAAAGGAGCAGCAAATACACAGACAGAGAAGACAGCGCAGATCCATCCAACAATGTTCGTTCTCAAGGAGCCATGTGCCAACAGGGTTGTCAACAAAACAATTAACCCATATGCTCCAACATTAAACTGTTGGATAAATTACGCAAGATCGAATCTAAGCGCAGCGGAAATAATTTCAAAATTTTTCTACAGAATCAACTTTAACAAAATTAAATCGAAACATAAA
>JANQBM010000004.1:8611581-8624718 GCA_025594535.1 Erythroxylum domingense | reverse complement strand
ATATTTAATATTACTAATAATAATAAACATCATTGATAAATATAATAAATTTAATATTAATAAAATTAATAATAAGTTGAAGATTAATAATAATAATAAATTAAATATGAATAAAAAATTTAATAATAATAAGAATAATAATAATAATACATCATATAACAATCATTATTAAATTAATTATAACAAAAATATTAATAATAACTTGATTAAGAATAAAAATAATCATCATCATCATCATCATCATCATCATCATCATCATCATCATAATATAAATATATATTATTAAATTACTAATAATAATACTAATAATATATATTATTATGATCTTTGCACACTCCTCAAAGGTAGGAATTGTAAAAAACTCTTAGTCCGACGGATGCCAATAAAATGTCCATAATCTGAAAAGTTATTAGTGAGTTAAATCAACCTGATCCATTATAAAATTCACACTTAAATGTCAAATTCACACTTCAAATTAAGCATTACAACAAATTTTTATTACAACAATTACAATAAACATTCCAACAATCATAAGGGGCATTTTATCGAACACCTCATAGGCAATATGTATAATCTCTAACTAATCATAAAACAAATGCATTTTTTCATTATTTACCAATAATAACACATATAAACAACAAATCAACTAACAATGACACAAAAAAGGCATATAATAATAATAATCACATAAAAATCCATCACCCAAACATCCATGGTTCATATATAAAACTTGCATTTTTTGGAGAAAAAATACACCTAATAGAGAGCTTATCGGAAAACGACGCACGATGGGCTAGAAAACGCTCGAAAAATGGAAGTGGAAGGTCGAAAAATCGCCCAAAACTAGAGGAAACCGACAGAGGAGAGAAGAAGAAGAAAATAGGGGGAGGGGGGGTCTTCTGTCAACTTAAAGAAGAAGACTGAAACGACATCGTTTAGTTTTAAACCAAACGACGTCGTTTTATTTATTAACCAATCGACATTTACCGATAGAATTTAAATTTTGTCGGTATTTAAATTCATCAAATATTTAACCGGAACATCTTGTCTCTTAATTTTGTGACGGACAATATTTTCCGTCGGTAAACTTGATATCAATTTAACGACGGACGCTATTCCGTCGGTAAATAACAGACGTCGATCCAAAATCACCGACAAAACGTTTGCCTTTGGTAAATGCCCGAAGCTATTTAATTGTGGGAAGCATTCCCACAATTTTTACTAATGATGATGGTTACGTCGTTGCTATATGTGGTCGGAGATTTTGCACGAAATTCCTTCCCTCCAGTTTTACCGAAGACAATTATTTCCGTCACTATATCTAAACTTTGACGACATATTTACTGACGGTCATCTGTATTCTGTTGGTAAACAACTATGGTTTTTATTCCGTCCGTAAATTTCTGACGCTATTTTATGATTTTCTTGTAGTGTTAGAATATGGTCATAGGTTCATTGAGAAACACTCTGCATATGAAGGGGAACACCAAGATACAATCCAAGATCAACGCATGGAACAATGCCTGTACATCTTTGAATACCATCTATTATTATCTTGGCGGTGTTTGGTGAAATATAAAATCTAGACTTAGCAACATTAACCTTTTCACCTAAAAAAGTACAAAACTTATCTAAACAGGCAATCATGGTTTTGCTTTGTTCAATTAAAGCTTTGCCCATCAAAATTAAATTATCTGCAAACATCATATGAGAAATAGCAGGCCCACCCCTTGACAGTTTG
The DNA here is from genome assembly GCA_025594535.1 of Erythroxylum domingense. Classification (NCBI taxonomy): domain Eukaryota; kingdom Viridiplantae; phylum Streptophyta; class Magnoliopsida; order Malpighiales; family Erythroxylaceae; genus Erythroxylum; species Erythroxylum domingense. Next base: position 8,622,977 of record JANQBM010000004.1, on the reverse strand, counting down.
ATAGGCTTCCAGTTACCCACCGTCAATTTTAACAAAAGAGTTTTGATGAAATAGAGTTTCAGTATCCATTAATTTTTAGGTTAAAATATATTTAACCCTCATGTGTTTTATCCCTTAGTATTAGAGAGATAAAATGATAGATGATGAATTGTATTAGTATGTTCCGAAGGTTTTACAATTGTTATTTAGTGATAGGAAATAACATAATCTATATCTACAACAGGAGATTGTTACAACAGAATAAATAACAGAACCTATAGCTAAAATAGGAGGTTGTTACAACAGAATGTGGACTCAGGTTAGAGTTTGTTGGTTCATCCTACTATGCCCCCACAAGATGATGTTGCGATAGACGACATGCAGCTTGACTCGAAATCGATCAAACTTCTGTCTGGAGAGGGATTTTGTTAATGCCTCAACAACCTGATCATTAGTGGAAATATGAGAAACTGAGAGAATATTGGGCTGAACTTGTTGCCGGACAAAGTGATAATCCATATCTAGATGTTTCATCTGTGAGTGAGATTTGGGATTAGGACAGACACAGGTGGCGCCAAGGTTGTCATTGAACAGATGTGGCGTATCTGAGAGAGGCACCTGAAGTTCCATTAAAAGATTCTGAAGCCACATAACTTCCGATGTAGTTGAGGTGAGAGCACGATGCTCTGCTTTAGTAGTTGGTCTAGCAATGGTACACTGACGTTAGGAACTCCATGATACAAGATTACCGCCGAAAAGATGATATAGCCAGGTGTTGAAGTTCGAGTGTCAGCATCCCCTCCACAGTCAGCATCAGTAAATGCATGTAACCATAAAGTCTTAGGATGATATAGTTGTATGCCAAAATCATGAGTATGTTTGAGGTACCGTAGTGTGCGCTTGAGTTGTTGAAAATGAAGTGTAGTCAGCTTGTGCATGAATTGAGACAGTTTGTTCACCCCAAAACTGATGTCAGGACGTGTGAGAGTCACATATTGGAGGGCCCTTAAAATACTATGAAATTTGGAGCCATCAGTATTGGTAGTACCATCATGTAGGGTTAATGCAGTAGTAGTGCTCAAAGGAGTGTTGCATGGATTACAGTCTGCCATATCAAACTTTGTGAGAAGATCATGAATATAACATTGCTGGAAAAAAAAGTCCATGATGATTTGAAATGAGTTCATTCCTGAGAAAATAGGTAGGAGTACCCATGTTCTTGAACGAGACCATTTGGAGATGACAGAGATGAAAGTATCCAATTCATGGGATGAATTCCACGTTATTAGTAGGTCATCAACATAGACGAGAAAGTATAAGACTATCGATCCTCGATGAAGTATAAACAGAGAAGAATCACAAGTGCTGCTGACAAACTATTCAACCAGGAAGCGACAAAGTTCATGGTACCAGGTTCGAGGGGCTTGTTTGAGACCATAGATGAATTTTTGTAATATACAGATATGAGTTGGTTGTGCAGTATCAACAAAACCTGGTGGTTGCTTCATGTAAATTGTTTCAGAAAGGTGGCCTTGAAGAAAGGCATTATTGACATCTAGTTAATGAAGATGCCATAAATTCGCAAGAGCCAGAGTGAGAATTACTTTGATGGTCTGATGCTTGGCAACCAGTGAGAATGTCTCATTATAGTCAATACCAGGACATTGACTAAAACCTTTTGCAGCAAGTCTAGATTTGTAGAGCGATACGGAGCCATCTGGATTGAGTTTGACCCGAAAGAGCCACATGCAGTTAACCACATTCTATGCATCTTCTGCCTAAACTAATGTCCATGTACCATTGTTAATGAGTGCATTGTATTTTGCATAGGCTGAGTCATGCCAGTGAGGTATCTGTAGCGCTTGGTGTATAGTGTGGGGTTTTTCACTGAGAGGTAATGGGTGTTTGGATATAGTGTAGGGTTTTTGGTTTTCGGATGTTATTTTTTGCCCTGGTTGTCATGAGGTGATAGTTAACTAGTGGTTGTGGAGGTGGTGTAGGTGAAGAAATGAAGTTTTGTAGCGGTTTAAGTGGGGGAGTGGGATTTGATAAAGGTGTACTAGGTTGTGACAAAGTATCCATAGGAGCAATTAGTACTGAAGTCGGAGATCGTGCCACAGGGAGAAGTTGATGAGAGACTCGTGGAGGAAGGTGAGGTGTCAATCTATTTGGAGGAGGCAGTGAGGAACGAATAAGGGAACTGATCATCTACAAAGGTGACATGATGAGAGACATATAGTTTGTTGGTTGTAGGATCAAGACAGATGTAGGCAATTTCTGAGAGTATCCTAGGAAGATCTATGAACTGGATCAATTTTAAAGTTTGTGTGTAATGTAAGGTCGAAGCCACGAAAACCATAGACAACCAAAGGAGTGAAGGTGACCATATGAAGAAGGCTTATTGAAAAGTAGTTGATGAGGAGTTTTCATGGATAGAATGGGAGTTGGCATGCGATTGATGAGATAGATAGAGGTGAGCACAACATAGGACCAGAAGGTAGGAGGGAGTTGACAGAATGAAGAAGTGCATTGGTAGTTTCAATGATGTGACGATGACGACTCTCAGAGGCTCCATTTAGTTCAGATGTATGTGGTGGAGTGGTTTGAAGAGAGATACAATGAGTTTGGAGAAATGGCTTGAGTTTGAGATATTCTCCACCATTATTTATGTAAATGGTAAGGATGGGGGTTTTTAAAAAAATTTCAACGACAGTTTTGAAATTTAAGAAAATGATCGACACATCAAATTTTTGTTTGAGAGAACAGAGCCAAGTATATTTGGTGAAGTGATCAACAAATATTACATAGTATCTAAAACCATCAAAGGAAGGAACCGAAGCTCGGCCCCAACCATATGAAAATAGAATTTCTAATGGTTTATTGCTAATCAAATGTTGTTTTGAAAAAGGTAGTTTGTGGCTTTTAGCTCACTGACACGAAACGCAAACAGAATCAATAGAAAACCTAGACGAAACTTTATTTTGAGACTTAAGAAACTAAAATGTTTTCTTGGATGGATGATTGAGGACATGATGAAGGATCCCGAGACTTGAGACTTTGGAATAAAAGGCTTGAGGTTTGATGACTAAAGAGTTGAAGTCATAGAGTTCACTGTGACACGCCACCGTAAATAATACCGAGCATGTCTACAGATCCTTCACTTGAAAGGAGTTTGGAAAAAGTTTAATAGATACGTTACTAACAGTACAAAGATGTTTTGCAGAAATTAAGTTTTTATCAATCATAGGTACGTGAAGCACATTTTCACACAAAAGTGGCTTAGCATCCATAGGTAGATGGAAACTACTGATATTGTCGATTGGTAGAGAATAACCGTCACTAACTTACAAGTCATCATCATCAGTATACAGAGTATAGACCGTTATGTTTCGTAATTGATTTGTCACATGATGTGTAGTCCCGGAATCAAGTATCCACTTCGGAGCATTAGTAGACGTAGGACCACTTTGTGTAAAATGTGTGGCTGGTGCGCGGCAAAACCAAGCAGGGTGTCCGTGCAGGTCATAACACATCTTGGCACTGTGACCAGGCTTTTCACAAAATTGGCAGGTTACAGAGCCTTGGCCACTATCAAAGTGATGATGTGAGACGAGGCTCGAGCGATTTGCAGCTGATACTGCACCAGTGCCTGAGTGATTGCCTGAGTTGCTCCAGCGGTAGCTATGAGCAGGTGCCAAGCATCCATGACATTGAAGAGGGAGTGACTGCCGAGACTGGTGGCCTGGAGGTCCACGATGAGTAACGAATGCACTTGGTGGTCCCTGTAGTTCAAAGGTTAGAGATTTGTGATTCAAAAACGATTCAAAATCAACTAATTTCTCATATAATTCATCAAAGGCAATTGGAGTATCTCTGGCCCGTAGGGCGACACTGAGCTCCTTGAAATCCGGTGACAGTCCATTGAGCATGTGGAGTATGAGATCAGTGTCGTCAACCAGGGAGGAGATGACAGCAATCTCTTCTGCAAGTTCACGAACTTCTTCAGGTAGTTTGTCGCTATTGAATCACCTTTGTTAACAGTGAGTAATCGTTCTTTGAGTGAAATTAGTCATGACCTCGACTTGCCATCTAAAGTTTTAGCAAGGAGATCCCATCCCTCCTTGGATGTTTTCACTGCATGGAGTAACGTAGCCACTGAAGGAGACACTAATGACATCAGCACCTGGATCAGGAACTTGTTCTGCCTAATCCAGACCTTACATTTGGCAGTTTTAGCATTTGGACAAGGAATAGGACCCGTCAATGAACCCTTTGACACCATATCCTATGAACAAAGACTCCATCATCACTTTCCACGAAGGATAGTTAGCACCAGAGAGCTTGGCTTCAAATGAGAGGCCTGGATTGATGATCACAACCGTTGTAGAATGACTGGTGTCAATAGTAGTAGAGGAAGACGAGTTGTCGGGTGCCATTTCAAAATCTCAAGATTGAAGAGTGTGACAGTAGGCTCAGTAAGGTGTTGATGATGAAGTCAAGTGGTTTTGTAAACCACTCAGTAGGTAATAACTTCGGAGATGAGTTGAACTCTTCGCCGAAGACTCTCGAGTAGCTAGATGTAGTTTTGCTCGGTAAAAAAGAATCTCAACAGTAGCAATGGTGAACCGACAACTTTCTCGAGTAGCATTGTGCCCGGCACACAGGACATAATCAAAAGAAAATTGGAGCTGTGAGCTTTAGAGCTCTGATACCATAGAGAGATAAAATGATAAATGATGAATTGTATTATTATGTTCCCAAGGTTTTACAATTGTTGTTTAATGATAGGAAATAACAAAATCTATATCTATAATAAGAGGTTGTTACAACAGAATAAATAACAGAACCTATAGCTAAAATAGGAGCTTGTTACAACAGAATGTGGGCTCTGGTTAGAGTTTGTTGGTTCATCCTATTAAGTATGTTATGCCCCCTTCTATTTTAAAAATAGACTTATTACTCCCTTTGACCACTATTTAGAGGAGCTTAGAATTTAAAAAGACTTTCTTATCCAATATTATGAAGACATCCATACAACTGTACATGTCACATTTTTTAGATAAAAATTCCCTTCTAGTCTTTTGTTGACTAACATACTTAAACCCCTATATTTTTTTCTTTATTTCATTATGCCCTCTATTTCAAAAATAAAAATTATTTTAAGCATGGATTACATTATGACTGTTAATAAATAAAAAGGAAAAAATTACTAAAAATATCATTGTCTTCGCAATTGTACTTCATGACGTTAATTTATGTAAAAAAATAAAAAAAATTATTTACGAAATAAAATTAAAAAGAAATAATTAAAAATAATAAAATAAAATATCACCATTTTTATGTTTCCCTTTTGCTTTATAAAACTATAAATTATCTTCTTTTGGCTTTTTTCGATTTTCTAAGCCATTCCCTTACCCACCGGCTCTCTCTCTCTTCCATAGAATGAGAAAGATAGAAAAACCTGAAACTCAAAACTTGAACCCTAAATCACGATCTTCAATGGTTAAACTTCAAAGCAATGCACTAAACAGGAACCAAACAACCCACATTCTCGCAAATCGCGCAAAACACAAAGACACAAAGCTAAGTGAGGAGATTTAAAATCATCGTCAAATAGGGTCGCGAAAACGTAGCTGAATGAGTGGGAGAAACCTCAGTTTGAAGAAAGGGAGAGATATCGGCAAAATTGGAATCAATTTTTTGGCGAAGCAAGGGAATTTTCCGATGGAAGGTAGAGAGAGAAAGAAAAAAGAGGAGAGAGAAACAAACAGTGGACGAGAGAGAGAGACGATGGGTAAGGGAATGGCTTAGAAAATAAAAAAACAACCAAAAGAAGATAATTTATAAATTGTAAATTTGTTTCATAAATAAATTTTCTTGTTTTAGTTTCTTTCCATAAATTAACGATCATGAAGTACAATTGTGAAGAAAAATGATATTTTTAGTAATTTTCCTTTTTTATTTATTAATGGTCAAAATGTAATCCATACTTAAAATAATTTTTATTTTTGAAATAGAGAGCATAATGAAATAAAGAAAAAAATAGGGTTTAATGTATTTTAGTCAACAAATGACTAAAAGAGTATATTTGTCCAAAAAATGCAACATGTATGGTTGTGTTGATGTTATCATAATATAGAGTAAAAAAGTCTTTTTGAATTTTAAGTTCATTTGAATGGTGGTCCAAGGAGGTAATGAGTCCATTTTTAAAATAGAGGAGGGCGTAACGTACTAAGGGATAAAACACAGGACGGTTAAATGTATTTTAGCCTAATTTTCATGAAATAAAATATTAGTCACCTTAAGATCACGTGGTAATACACTTTCACTTTAACTGAACTTCTTACATGTAACTTTGTAAATACATTGTCAAGAGTTGGACAAGGTAATAATTTTGGTTATACTTGAAATATCTTTTTTAAAGTAATAAAAGGATTTATTTTCTTGCCCATACATTCTTGTGCTTTTTGCTTCTTTATTTTATATATATATATATCTTTCATTTACACAACAATTGGTATTAGAGCAAAGGTTTATTGTTAAGGTGTCTCTCCATAAGTTCGATATTGAGAAGTTTAATACATCGAATGACTTTATAGAACTTGAACATGAGAGCACTTTTCTTTAGCAGGGATGTATATCAGTTGTGAAGGAGAAGAAAAAATGTTGAAGAATTTAGGGGCATCGGAGAAATAAAAATTTTTATTTGGGGCACATAACACAATATTATTAAGAATAGGAGATGAGATCCTAAGAGAGGTGATTGAAGAAACTAGTGCTACTTTGTTGTGGAAACAACTTAAAAGTAAATATCAAAATAAATTACTTACAAATTGTTTATATCAAAAGTAGTGCTTGTATACCTTGAGGATTTTAGAAATTGCAAAAGTGAAGGATCATACTGATAATTTTAATTATATGATCTTTGATCTATAAGGTGTTGAGGTTAAAATTGAGGATGAGGATCAAGTCATAATCCTTTTGTGTTCTTTATCCAATTCACATGAGAATTTTGTTGATACCATATTGTATGGTGGATAGACTATTTATGTTAGTGATGTGAAGGCTGTTTTGTAGTCCAATGATTTAAAGAAAAATATCTCTAACACATATGAATATATATCAAATATGGGTTTAGTTGTTAGCAAAGGAAAGAAAGAGGAAAGGGATTCCAGAAACAAGAGTAAGTTGCAATCCAGATCAAAGGATAAATTTGTTTAATGTTTTAACTATAAAGTTGAAGGGCACTTTAAGAGGGATTGTCCACAATAGAAGAATGGAAACTTGAAAAAGGAAACATATTGTATAATCTAGGAGAGTTTCGATAAAGAGGATGGAAAAAGTAATGATATTTTAATAATGAGTAATTATGATTTTATAAATCAGTGGGTAATAAACATTGGCAACGCTATCATATAACTTTCAATAAGGACTGGTTTTGTTCTTTTAAAGAATGGAATAGTATTTATCATCTTGGGTGAAGATGGAGAGCGTGCTACCAAAGGTAGTAGTTCAATACAGATTCAGATGCATAATGAAATTGTTAGAACATTGGTTGCTTGGTATGTTCCTGAGTTTCGAAAGAATCTAATTTCTATGGGTACTCTTGATAAACAAGGGTATAAGTTTTCTATTGATGATGGAAAACTTAAGGCATTATAACATGACATCTCTTAATTGGAAAGATAATAATGAGATCAGTGGTTGTATCACAATCTTTAGGGAGGAAAGGACTATGGTATGGCACATACGGGTTGATCATTTTGGTGAGCGAGAGATGATGGAACTTCATAAAGGGAGCTTATTGAAGGATGAGAAACATTGGAAGGTAGACTCTAATAAGTTACATTCACTTGGTAAAAATTGTAGGGTAACATTCAAGGATGTAGTATTTGGGGAGTGATTGGTATTGGGACAAACATATGAAAAGATTATGCCTAGTTCAATAATGAGTAGTACTAGTTTATAAATGGTACTAGAACAGACTGGAATAGATTCTAAGAGGGCTAAAAAAATTCTAGTTCAAGGGATAGAATAATGTTAAGAAGAAAGAATCAGCACATCATAGTCAAGGATAGCGAGACGGACTCTCAGGCAATCAAAGGAATATAGTTAGGAAGACTTGCTCACGTATGCCTTGACCATTAGTGATGGAATGAAAATATCTTCTAAGAGATTATGAAAGTCAGTGAAACATAAACGGATAGGGGCTATGATGAAGGATGTAGGTTTTAATAAAATTGAGAATTTGACTGAATCTAGTCAAATCTTGTTAAAAAAGGTTCACACTTAAGAGGATGCAACTGACATGTTGATGAGTTGTTACTCGCAAAGAAGTTCAAGTGTAGACTAGATTTGGTAAATGCTTATATAGCACGAAGTCATTTTGATGAAATAGAGTTTTAGTAACCTTAAATTTTTATGAAATAAAAAATTAATCCCCTTAACATTCTTTGATAATAAATTTTCATTTTAATTAAACTTCTTACATGTAACGTTATACATATCTTGTAAGGTAATAATAGTTTTGGTCATACTTCATAGTTATATCATCTTTCTCATAGTAATAAAAGAATTTATTTATTTTCATGTAAATTCTTGTGTACTTTCCTACCTTTTTTCCATATAAATTGCTTCTATTTGCGTAACAAAGAAGAACCAACCAATAAAAGCAGCAGCTAGGGTCAGGAACTTGACACCGGCCACTGTTCTTGTGTTTAAAGTGTTGATTGACCTTAACATATTGTCATTGGCATACATAATTGGGTATTTGTACTACTCAAAATTGGTTTCTTGAGGAAACATCACCAAATGCGAAGGCTGGCCTATGGAATTCACTACCATCTTTATTGCTGGATCAAACTCGCCATAAATATTGCCACCCAACTTTCCCATCATACCCATCCACTTTTAATTTCACTCCAGCAATACTAACACTTCCTAATTGCTCGACTTCCTATATAACAAATAAGCAAATATATGTGTATATATATGTGTGCATGTAACCTCTTTGCTTCTCTATACACAAGACTTACCTACACACCCTGCTCTAGCTATATTTCTCTCATCCATTAACTGACATGGAGAACGGGCAAAAAGCCTTCAACATCAATGGAGTTGGTCGCAGTGATCAGAAGGTAATGTATAACAGTGAAAAGAAAGGGAGGTCAGGGGAGGTAATGCTACGAATGCTGGTGGTGCTCCTAACCTTGGTGGCTTCTATTGTAGTGGGAGTTGATAAAGAGAACACTAGTGTTTCTATCACTCTTATCAGTTCATTGCCTCCCTTGCAAATTCCTGTCACTGCTAAGTGGCAATACATGTCTGCTCTTGTGTAAGCTATCTTCCAACTTGCTCTTTGATTTTATATGCGTTTTCGTCGAGGTTCCTGCAAAAAACATTAGGTACAAAACCCAAGTTCATGTCCACTGGATTGACCAACATGAATAACGAATGCTGATTTACTGACTCGATCAAATTGTCTCCTGTTTGGAGTTATTGTGGTTCACAATGAGTTGCTTTTGTAGTAGGTGTTTGGATATGATTAACAATGATTCTTTGATCTAATTGCAGTTTAAGTTTAAAGAGCTTCGTGTTTTTGTTATCGTTACTAAGAACTGGTAGGAAAGTAGATTGGTGTAATATCACCTTTATTTTGTAAATTTGTCAGTATCGAAGTTCTATATCTAGAAGAGTTAGGTTTCGTTGGAGTAATGACTATTCGAGTGTCCTTACTGCGTCCATACTAACTATACGACACCACAGGTAGTGGGCTCCACCAGCATAAACTAAACTACTTCCAGTGTTGTTAGTTTCACCGGTTTCACTCTGAAGAAACTAGGAAGGTATAAGAAGCTGCTGCATTTAATGATATATGTGTAACATTAGGCCTACTGACTTGGGAATTGTTTTTAGTCAACTACCTGCTACGGAGAATCATTCATAGCCCACCTAATTCAAACTTACCAAGTTTCTGTACAATAACTACCCATATTGACAAGAAATATAGAGTTTTCAAATCAACTGTCTTTTAATTAATTAAATAAAAACCTTAAGTGGTTAATATGAGTATACATATAATATCTCAGGTTCCTGCTCGTGTCGAATGTCTTCGCATGCACCTACGCTATCGTATCACTACTCTATACACTATGCACAGAAAACATTACAAAAGTAGTGGTGGTGATACTAGACATTCTGGTCATGGGACTGCTCTTCTCAGCCAACGGAGCTGCGGCTGCTGTGGGAGTCATTGGCCGTTACGGGAACTCTCATGTGCGTTGGAACAAAGTCTGCTATATGGTTGATCGCTTCTGCCACCAATTGGGAGCCGCTTTTGCCTTGTCTCTTTTAGGATCGTTTGTGCTTCTTTGGCTGGTTGTGCTTGCTATTTTCAGACTCCACAAGAAATCACTGACCTAGAGACTGGAGGAACTAAATTACGGCCCATGGTAATCCATTTGGTTATGGACTAAAATCTTTAGTTTAGTGGTGGAATCTCAAACTGGTGTAATCATTTGTTGAGAACAACCGGACTGTTGTTGTACTTGAAGACATAAGTATCTGTTGTCTACTAGTGAATTGTAAGCCAATCTAGTTGGTGTTTCTCAATATACGTGTTATTCCGTACATAGTTCTACTTCTATTTACACATTGTGATTGCAGAACCCCCGATAAGTAAGGAAGAGAAAAAGATTACGAACGTTTGGCAATTTCAATAATATTTGGCTGATTTTATGAGCAGTTAATAGATAATAAATTAATATAATTAATTTGACTAGCATAAAATTAATTGTTTAATATTAATTATTTATGTATAAAATAATTTATAAGAATATGACTAAAAAAATTTTACAAGGACGTAAGTTTTACATTTTAATATTTTTTTTGAATATTTTTATAAGAATTTAGATAAAGTAAAGAAAGTTAATACCATCATTTCACGGTTAAAAGAAGACGTATATAATGGAATGTTATCTTTGTGTATATTTTGACTCAAATTTCATATTAATTTAACTTTAAAAAATAAAAATAAAAATATTAAATTTAAATAATAAATTTATTATTTCTATCTCTATCTACCTGTATCTCTTTGAATAATTTATAATAACTTTTGAATATAATAATCTTTTAGTCCCTTAATTTCTCAACCGCTGAAAGAAAATACTCATAATTTTTAAAATCAGCGGATTGAATTCAATTCGCCAACCCAATCAGTTGATTATCAAATATAATTATCAACAGTTTGACATTGTAAAATAACTAAAAAATTTTAATTCACCAAAAAATGGTTGATAAGTCATTTAACAAATAAGGCCTATTTGTTGGTCACAAGACAGGAAAACAAGACGAATGGTGAAGGACATAAGACAAAATTTTGAAAAAGTAAGGACAAAATATATCTGTTGCCCACGATA
>JANQBM010000004.1:8442390-8452835 GCA_025594535.1 Erythroxylum domingense | reverse complement strand
TTATGATTGATATTATATTGTTTACGATATTTCCTTACATCAAGATTTACTCGATGCATCGAAGAAGCTATGCAAGCTACATATATTCCAATTAGAACTATCAATTTTTGGTATTAATTATTAGACTTTTTTTATAATGGTTCGCATGATTCTTTTGATTAATAGAAAGATTCTTTCTAATTGTTGCACATATTAGTGACATATGTAAAGCCTTAACTAGAAAGTGAGTCTCTCTCAGTGAAAATTTTAAAGCCTTAACTAGAAAGTGAGTCTCTCTCAGTGAAAATTTTCTCTCCACTAAGAAAATCATATCTTTAAATATAAAGGACTTAAGAGAAAGAAACAAAATTTTCATAAAAATAATTTTTGATCGATTGTTGTTTCTAAGAGCTATCATAAATCTAAGTATGTTTTCTCTTATAAATAATTAAATTATGAAAATCATATAGTTTTAAGATATTAGATAATATAGTTTGATTTACATAATTAATAATATCTTACTATGTTGTATTGAGGATTTATGACTTTTCATTAATGATTATTGTTTTCTCTTTTGCTACATAATTAAGGCCTTTATTGGCTTTTAACGACTCCTTAAATTATTGGAGCACTCTTCTCTATCAAAAGTCAAATTTTTTTACTACATCTTAGTTATCAAAATACATACTAGAACACTTATTTTAAACTGTGTTTATCAGTGGAAGTCAGTTAAAAATATGAAAAATAAGCTTAAGATGGGATACAAATATGTTATATGCTATATTAGATACTAGACTGAAAATTCTAAAACCTTTTTGTACTTCATAAGCATGTTTTGCTTTCATCCCCCTCGTATAAAGGCTTGATTAAATTAAACACCTATGCATGATTATAGATAAACATGGTCACTTTTTTAACTTTACGCATAGTCTCATCAATAATAGAAAAATATCTACGATTCCCTATGTTCTCCAATATTAGGTCAATTCAATGTATAGCTCCTAAAAAATATACTTATTCTGTAACCTTCTTCTTGCTACTTTATATGTAGAATCATTGTTAGTAATGAACTGAACAATATTTTCTAGCCTGACTTCATTCACAACTTCATCAAATATCTTAAATAAAGTATCCATATTTCTAATAATGCCAGATGCATCAATAGACTTTAAAAACATTGAACCGTTTATAGAATAAGCCAAAAAAATTAATAATAGGCTTTTGTCTCCTATTGTACGACCATCACACATAATTGAACATCCATAAGCAACCTAATTCACTCTTCTTTTTTCCAAATAACTTTTATTTCCAAAAACTAAGCAACTCAAAAGTTTACCTCTTAAGTCATCAATCGAAGGAGCTTTGTATACTAGACCGAAAGAAGCATAAGCATCCACCATAAGCTGATAATAGTAATACTGTGAAGCATTGAATGATGAACCTGTATCACATCACCATCTAGCTACTACCACATCTACATTGTGAGCTGCATCTCTTGATTGTGTGTCATTATGAATTGAAGGTTGGGCTCCAAGAGTTGTTCATGGTATAAAAACAATATCCAACTACCTTCTTCTTTTCCTTACATTAGGTCCAGGTGTAACATTCACTTCTTCTTAGGCCTAGGATGGAACATTAATACTACCACCTTCAACATTTCCACAATCATCATGAAAACCAGCAAATGAACTTCCACTACCAATTTGATAATTCATTCTCTCCCTTCTATCTTTCTCGTGTTGGTATTCTTCTAGCACAATTTTCATTTGTCACTTCACATCATGACTTACTTTTTTTCAAGGTTCTACATCTCCTTGAACCCCAGCTAAATGCTTCTTTAATCGGGTGATTCCTCTTCCTTTCAAATGTTTGTTACAAAACAAACACATTTTATGGTTCTTTATACCTGGGACCAATGTAGCATGAGCCCAAGCTAGATCATTATATCTTCCTAAAGTAGTTTAATTAGGAGTACTTGAACTTTCTTCCATTTATCTGTAACAATAAATGAAGATATTAGTTTTGTAAGAAATTAATCCTTTAGTAGTTTCATCAACAAATTTAGCAGTGCTAGGTCCTTCACGAGGCAATGCAACATAAATAATGTCTTTATATTCAACCTAAAGAAGTAAAGATTCATGCAATTAGAGTAAAAATTAAAAATAGAGAGACTTTCCTATTGGAGGTGGTAAATTCATGCTAATTTAAAATCTACGTACAATGTTATGCTTTATAGTCTTAAAGGTCTAAAGATTTAAGATGATGACTTAACAAATCCAAAAATTCAAGCCATGACTTGAACATTCTTAACTTCACTTATCGTGTTCATCTTTATTCTTTTTTTTTCAGGAATAGGATTATTTTCATTGACATATCTTCATAAATCCTTGCCTTTAATAAATATCTTAAAATGGAATGCATAAGTTGAGTAAATTTTTCATTAAGATGAACTAAGAAACTTTCACACTTATCCAAAAACATGATGCCAAGGTACTATAGATGGGATAAAAACGGAATAATAAGAAAATAAGAATTTAAATATGCAAAGACTACAAGATGGACTAGTTTTGAGATAAATAAAGGTGAAACTAAAGTTGAGATAGATAAAAGACTAGACAAAAATGAGATTAGACAAAGTCTTTGATATCATGACAACTTAGAGATATTTTTAAAAACTTTTGGCCAGAAATATAATTGATTAGATTTTACTCTTTTTGCTAATTTACTATACAATTACAATGGCATAATTTTATGCTCAATTAATTACTTACCCAATAATCAAATACCATTACATTAATTTTAAGAATATGTCAATTAATTATTTACTTTAAATTCTTTACATTATCGGTTTTAATTTAAGTTCAAAGTTTTAACTTTCTAATTTTAAATTCATGCATGTCGTGCATTTCAATCATAAAAAATCTTATGATAAATCCCGCATAAACCAAACCACAACCAATGAACTAAAAGAATTATTAAAAATTTTGATTTTATTTCTAGTTCTTTATTTAATTTACATTTATTTATCTTTGTTATTTAGATTTAGATTTATTATTTAACTTTTTATTAATTTTTATTTAGATTTAGATTGATATACTAAAAAAATAGATTTATAGAATCGAATACTATTCTAATACTATAATAGTATATATAAACTACTATAATGAATAAGTCATGAATATAAAATCTAAATGACGAATCAAAAACTTCTATGGAATCATAAAACACGAAAAGATCCTTCGAATTTAGTCATATCATTTCTTTATATTGACAATTTCAAAAAATTGTTCATACTATAGGCATAATATGTTGGAGGTCTGGAAAATGTGCCCTCATCGTCTAGTGGTTCAAGACATCTCTCTTTCACGGAGGCAATGGGGACTTCCCTTAGGGGTAGGGTATTATGAAAGGAAGTTGATCATGGATTATTAATATTATACCAAAACAAAATCGTGCTTCATTTCATTCAACTCCAATCTAGTATCCAACCCAACATAAATCAACAATTCAATTCACAATTTAATTCCAACTTCCAACCCATTCACAATCACAAATGCAATTAAACAAAAAAAGGTCAATTGAAAACACACCTAAAAAAATTCACAATGTATTTGCTTCGGGTTTTTAGGTCGGGTCAGTTTTTGGGATTATAGATGCATAGAGGACAACAATCAATGATAGTGACGTGGAGGAGGTTCGATGGTAGCGGGCTAGCGTGCAGGAGGGCTAAAATTGATGTGGTGTAGAAGATGACAGTCATATGGTGCGGTGGTTTTGTTGTCACCGGAGAGGGAGAAGGTCCGCCAAACACAAAGAGGAGAAAGAGAGAGAGAGAGAGAGAAGTGTGAGACAATGAGAGAGACAAAGTGAGAAAAAAATCAAAAGGTAGCAAATGAGGGACGATGTTTGGGGGTAGTTAAAAAATTTTTCATTTTTGCTAAACAGTCCCTACATTTTGTAAAACTTAATATATACTAGCTGGTATTTTGAATACCGGCCAGTATCACATGAAAAATCTGATACAGACGACCGGTACCATTAACCTTGATACCATCAAGTTTTTTGACCTGTACCTTCTGGCCAGACAGACTGATATGAAATGGTATTCAAATCTTAAAAAAAATAACATAAAATAATAGAAAATAAAAATAATGGTGAACCCTAAAAGGATTGCTTAGGTTAGTAGAACAATAGAAGAAAGACAGAAAGAGATATTTAGTAACAAATGTGAGAAAATAGAAGAACTGTTGGGACATTTCTTCATTTATCAATACGATAGTAGAAAGGAAGGATATATTTTTCTTTGCATAAGTCTTTGGTTATGAATATACTATTATACAAAGTCTCTATATTCTGTAAGGTACTTTATAACTATTATTGGAATGAATTATTTAATTTCCAAAAAAACTTGGAGTAGGTGCTAATAATACATCTAGTCAATAAAATGGTATGTGTTATACTCTTAACATTAGTTGATATGTCTTGATCAACGAAACGATATATATAACCAACCCCCTTACCTCATAGAAAAGTCACTAGTACATGTAATAACTTTAAGAATGCTACCATTAATATGAAACACATTTCACTTTCTAAAGTAATTATATGTTATCAATCAATTCACATGCATTAAATATGAATAAAACTATTTGATTTTATTAATTTAATTAAATCTTCATCTGTCACAGCCCTTACCTAGGGTTCCTATAGTTTGTTTCCAAAGATTAAAAACTTATAGCAAACGAATAGTTAATCATTGTATAAATCAATAATCAAAACACATATTACACAAAATAATTAACATAAAAAATATTTTGGTTTACTTTTTAATCGTGCTTTAAATTATTTTTTTTAAAGTAAAAAATTTATTTTGATGCTTTTCAAAATTTGCTAGTGTCAAAAGAATTGTTAAAAAATATGTATTTCTTTTTGAATTGCTTTCTCTAATGTTATCTTTGCTCCTTAAAGATTCTCTCGTCTCCCTTCCCTTAAAAAAAGTTAAAAATTATTGACGAAAGTATAATGCAAAACTTGAGCTTCCGTCCAAAAGAATTTTGTAATTTTCCTTCAATCTCTTCGCAATCTTTGCACATGATAATCTCACCAGGAACACCCTTGAAGACTTTTGGCCAAGCATGGCCAAAAGAGTCTACCTTGGCCTACAATATTTGACTCATGAGAGGACAAGACATTCAATAGTCAAGAAATCTCTATCTTGAATTGGTTCCGAACAATTAGTGATCTGCTCTACCTTCTGCGACAATGCCCCAAAAGGGCTATATCACCAACTATAAATGCCAATCAAGTCCAAGCACTGCTTAAGCTTGTAAATTGGAAGAGCCTTCGTAAACATGTCAGCAGGATTGTCTTTAGTGTTGATCTTCTGAATAAGGACCTTCTCTACAATAGTATCCCGAATAAAATGATACTTCACATCAATATGCTTTGTCCTCTCATGACACATCTGGTTTTTTGTCAAATGAATAACATTTTGACTATCACAATAAATAGTAGTAACCGCTTGATGTAGAGATAATTTACCGAATAAACTTTTTAACCGTAATGTTTCTTTGATAGCCTCCATGACTGCCATATATTCTACTTCAATATTAAATAAAGCCATTGCATGTTGTAAAGTATCTTTCCAGCCAACAACACAACCTTCAATGAAAAATACATAACCTGTCAAAGACCTGCGTCTTTCGAGATCACCGGCATAATCTGAATCTACAAAACCAATCAAAGTGTTGCTGGTTCTACCAAATTCTAAACAAAAGTCTGATGTACCCTTCAAGTATCTGAGAATTCATTTCATAGCTTGCCAATGTTCTTTGCTAGGATTGGTCATATATCAGCTAACGACACTAACAACTTGTGAAGTATCGGGACGAGTACATACCATTGCATATATAATACTGCCTACAATACTAGAATACGAAACCCATGCCATATAAACTTCCTCTTCCTATGACTGTGGTGATTGAGCAGCAGATCGTCTAAAATGACTAGCAAGAGGAGTACTAACTACTTTGGCATGTCGCATGCCAAATCTCTCCAAAACTTTATTGAGATAATTCTCCTGGGTCAAGAATAATTTCCTTATCTCTATGCCAAGAATTTTCTTTTCCACTCCCAAATCTTTCATCTAAAATTCACCATGCAATAAGGCCTTTAAATGGTGAATATCTGTGACATTCTTGGTAGCAATGAGCATATCATCAACATATAACAATAAATAGATGAATGAGCTATCATCTAACTTTTGGAAGTAAACACAACTATCATATATGCTTCTGGAGAAATCATGACCCAATACAAATGAATCACACCTCTTATACCACTGTCTTGGAGACTACTTCATTCCGTATAAGGATTTCTTCAACAAACACACATGGTCTTCTTTTCCTGCCACTTAAAAACCTTCAGGTTGTTTCATATAAATCTGTTCATCTAATTCGCCATGTAGGAATGCTGTCTTAACGTCAAGCTATTCTTATTCCAAATTAAACATGGCAACCAATGCAAGTAATACACGAATAGAGCTATGTCTCACCATTGGTGAGAAAACATCATTAAAATTAACACCTTATATCTGGCTATAGTCCTTTGCAACTAAACGTGTCTTATACCTTGAATTTTTAACATCTGAAGTACTTTCTCTTCTTTTGAAGACCCATTTGCAGCCAATAATTTTCTTACACTTTGGCAGGTTCACCAGAACCCAAGTATCATTCTTGTGCAAAGATTCAATTTCTTCGTTTATAGCCACCACCCACTTATCAGCATCAACACTTGAAACTGCCTCCGTATATGTCGAAGGTTCACTGTCTCCACCTGTTTCCTGTGCCACTGATAAATCATATGTAACTAAATTTGCATACCTCTGTGGTCGTAGAATCTCCCATCTTGGTCTGTCTTTGGCTATGGAATGTTTTTCTTCTACTGGTTCATCTTTAACATGATCAGGATTTGGTTCATCAACTTGATCTGTCTTATGTGAGAAGACGTCTGTGAAGGACCTGAACTACCAATCTCTAAGTCCACTTACTTCTATGCACTATCCTCCTTTTCTAAATTACAAGGATTATAAGACTTTTTCTAGGATACAACATAGAGGACTCAGTAAATAGAACATCCCTACTATTACAAATTTTGGTGACTTGGGATTAGGACATCACAAATGATATCCTTTCACCCCTAAAACATAACTAATAAAATTACATTTCTTAGCCCTAGGCTCTAACTTTCCCTCATTTAAATGGAAATATGCTGAACACCTAAATATTCTTAAAGTTGAGTAATTAGCAGGAGTACCTGACCAAACTTCCTTTGGAGTCTTGAAATCAAGAGGAACACAAGCAGAGCGATTGATGATATAGCAAGCCGTAGTAATGGCTTCTGCCCAAAAATCAAGTGTCAACGCTGCATTAGAGATTATACACCGAACCCTTTCTAAAAGAGTCCGGTTTATACGCTCGGTGTCTCCATTTTATTACGGATTCATTCTGACGGTGTGATGCCGAGCAATTCCTTCATTCTTGTAAAATTCATTGAATTCGTCTCCACAAAATTCCAAATCATTATCTATCTGTAGCTGCTTAACATGTTTTCTTGTCTACTTTTCAGTCAAAACTTTCCATTACTTAAAGGTTAAGAAAACATCATTCTTATGTTTCAAGAAATACCCAAACCTTCCTAAAATAATCATCAATGAAAGTCAATATATACCGGGCACCATCTTTAGATGGAATATGAGTGGGCCCCTAAAGATCAAAATGAATATAATCTAAAGTACCTTTAGTTTTGTGGATAATTGGAGAACTGAAATTGACTCGTTTTTGCTTCCCAAAGATACAATGCTCATAAAATTCCATCTTAACAATTTTTTATCACAAAGTAGGTCTCTCTTGCTTAACAACGTTAAGCCTTTCTCACCCATTTGTCCCAAACACATGTGCCATAATTTGGTAATGTCACCATCAGTAGAGACTGCCGCAACACCTATTACTGTAGATCCCTGCAAAGCATATAAACTACCAGACCTGCAAGCTTTCATCAATATAAGAGTACCTTTAGAAAATTTCAAAACTCCACCTTCAGCTGAGAACTTGCACCCTTGAGAATCGAGAGTGCCCAAAGAGATAAGATTTTTCTTCAAATCAGGAACGTGTCTAATGTCAGTGAGTGTTCTAATGATACCATCATACATTTTGATCCAGACTGTACCTTTATCAACAACTTTACAAGTAGCATTATTACCCATTAAAAAATTCCACCATCTAATGACTTATAAGTGGAAAAACACTCCCCGTCGAGACTTATGTGGTAAGAACAACCTGAATCTAAAATCCACTCCTTATTAGACCTGACTTTATCTTCTATGGCTACAAAGATAATTCCCTCATTCTCATCTACCGCTACACTAACCTTGACAGTGTTTTTGTTAGTCTACTCAATTTTATTTTTTTTCCTTATATTTCAATTTATAGCAGTCAACCTTTATATGTTCCTTTTTCTTGCAATAATTATAATTTTTATTTATATGTCTGAATTTTGACCTGCCTTTGGATCTACTTCTTTCAAAATCTTTGTTTTCATATCTACCCTGTACAAATAGTCCCTTTGCTTGACTTCCACTAGTCTCCCCAATGATGTCCCTATCAATATGCTCTTTTGACTTTAATACAGACTTAATACTATTATATAAGATTGACTGTTTCTCATAAATCATAGTATCATGAAAATATTTAAAAGACTGGGGGAGGGAACATAACAACAATATAGCTTGATCTTCATCCTCAATTTTTACATCTACGTTCTTTAAATCTAAAATAAGATAGTCAAATTTATCTAGATGTTAAAGAATAAATGTATCTTCTGTCATCCTCAACATATACAACTTCTGTTTCAAATAAAGCCAATTTGCTACCATCTTCTTCATGTACATAGCTTTCAACTTGTCCCACATACTTTAGCTGTACTTTCACCAGCAACTTCCTGCAAAATCTCATCAGAGAGATTTAATATGATGGCTGATCTAGCTTTTTTATCTAGATCTGTGAATTTATCTGACGTCACATCTACTGACTTTTTCTTCACTCCATCAAGTGCAATCTCACACCTATCTTGTATTAAAATGGCCTGTATCTTGAGTTACTACATACCGAAGTTAATACTCCTATCAAACTTTTCAATAGAGGTCTTCATTATCGTCACGGTGGCTAAAATTGATATTCCAACTATTTTTCAACAAGTGAACCCCATATGTGAAATTGAGACAGTAGGCTTCACAAAAATATTAAACGTCGGCCCCACAAGCAAAGTCGAGACGTGGGTCCCACAAGTAAAATTGAACTCCATTTACAAAATTGAGATAGTGGGCCCTGTAAGATAAAACCAAGACAGTGAGTCTCACAAGATAAAATCGAGGTAGTGGGCCATGCAGATGTAAATGGAACAGTGCATTCTGTTTGGACTCACAATAAAATTTAATTTACTTTCTGATGTGGAGGATCCACCTTAGTAGCAACCACAGAGCATACGGTAAGTTAGACTAACAAGAAAAGCTCTGATACCAATTTATTAGGGAAAATATCCTCGGATCGGATATCGATTGAATTTAATAGCCCAAATCTTAATAACAAAAAATAAAGAAAAAGTAAAATAAATGGGACAAGACACAAGAATTTATGTGGTTTGGTCAATATGACCTACGTCCACGATCGGAGAGTAAGCCAAATTTACTAATATGTGGAGAATGTATAAAAGTATAAAAGCTGGAACAAAAGACTTTTAAAACTTCATTAAATATACAGAAAAGAACTGAAGAAAGAATGGAAGGATTGTTTTTGTTTTTAGTGCTAGGGACTCAGCAATTTAAGCCCTCTATTTATACTGCAAAACTTGAGCTTCTATCTAAAAAGATTTTGTCAATTTTCCTTCAATCTCTCCGCAATCTTCGCACATGAAAATCTCACCAAAAATACGCTTGAAGACTTTTGGCCAAGCATGGCCAAAAGAGACTGCCTTGGCTAACAATATTTGACTCGTGAGAGGCTAAGACATTCAATAGTCAACAAATTTCAATCAATTCCAAGCTCTAAGAAACATTCGGGATTAGTTCATTTGATCCTTAATCACAATCAAGTTTCAATGACTGAATAAGAAAAATTCAACGAAAGCGACTCATTTTTCACTATATATTAGTTAAAAGTTAATTATACAAATGTTTGAATAAAATCTATAATTTCATTAGGTTTGACATATTCTATCCTCGATTAGAATTCTTATGATAATTATAATATTAATTTTAATACATACATCTTGAATAAATAGAATAGTAAGTATGAATATTATGATTATGTTGTCTTAGTCAAATTAAATTAAATTTTATTAAGGCTAATAACCATATATTAAAATGTTAGCTTATGTGAAACAATTCAAATAACAAAAATTTAAGTAAGAAA
>JANQBM010000004.1:8305485-8319189 GCA_025594535.1 Erythroxylum domingense | reverse complement strand
TGATATGTGATTGGGTGAGTATGAACTGTGTGAATTTGTGTTATGTGATTGAGTGAGCCATCGATGATGGTCACTCACTGAGTTCGCAAAACTCACCCACAATTTGCAATTATTTTTCAGGACTCAGAAGAATACCCCGTTAGGCAACGGGAGTATGCCTATTGCATGCGAGACGGGATTAGAGGTCGAGATCAGTTCACGTCTGCATTGGTTTTCTTTATTTGTCACTAAATGTATTTTCCGCAAATATTGTGTATTATTTGTAATTGAATATTACAGTTTGTATTAATTTTGAGAAACTGGAAATGATTGTATTTTTATAACTTGAAATGGGCCCAAGTGGCTAATAAAAGTTTCTGTTGATTAATTTGTTTTGTTGAAATTGGTTACAAAATAAAATGGGCCAATTTAGTTATCATGTTCTGTACTTTACGTTTGTGTTTGGTTTTAAAAAAAAAACCGACTATTTGATTATTTTGTGATGTGACACACCACCCTCGCGGGGCACGAACTCGGATATCACCGTCGATATCGGATTCGGCTCCAGCGAGAGTGGGGTGTTACACTTTGAACCAGTGGTTGATTTCATTACTATGTGTGAATGGTAAATATACAGAGATGGTTTGTAACGTAACAGACATGATTCTAGTGGAGATTACATGATTTCGGGAGATATTATAGGAAAGATGATTATCACAAATATATCCTATTATAACTAATACAAATAGTATCAGATTGTTTTGTGAGCCTAAACATCCATTTCATTCTCTCATGTTTAATTTCTTCTTTGGTTTTCAATGGGGGTCTCGTAATGTGCAAATGCATCAACAACATTTGATACTAAGTAACAAAAACTAGATTGAATACATTAACCAATGTTGCCATAATCCGAGCATTTCAAATTAATTTACGTCGTCTACTTATGATAGGGGTACGTGCCATAATGTTCTACATTGAAATTAAAGGTAGTTGTTAAGTTAACGAATATGAGTGCTCACAGAATGAGCAATAATATTGTATGCATATGAACAGGGATATATTCCTAGTTAATCACAACATTATTGTATACATTTGATTTTAATTATTCAGAATGGGAAATAATATCTATTTATCTGCCTCTTCCAAGAATTTTGGAAACTAATTATTGTTAATTCATGCCCAAAAAATAGTTAGAAGATCACGCTAATTCTATTTATTTCATAGATGTGCAAAATTGGGATCAATTTAGAATACAACCATTCACAAAATTAAAACAAGGGATTTCAGAAAATATACTTGGAGGGGCAGAACAAAAAATTCCTTCGTTGATGAGATGCGATAAGACAGGATGGGAGATCGCAAGGAATTGAGAGGCGATAAGGAAGTAAGATTTACAAATCGATAACGAAATCAGCACCTACAAGGGTAGATCTTACTGCAAAGATCAAGATCAAGATCATCCAAGTAAAACTCGTAATAGATCTTACAAAAGTAGTCAATTTGACAAACGCCCCATATCACATAAACCGAATACGGAAAACCGGACAGGTGACTCCCATAAAACATGACCACAATGAAGCGAATAAGCAATTAAAAACTGCAAATTTACATACACAATGTCGCTAGCAATCAGTTCGTGGGACATGTTTACTATAAAAACACGCAAAACAAAAATCAGCACCTACAAGATAAGAAGATTGACCATGTTGGTTTTCAAAATCTTGAGTGAAAATGAAGCTGCAGATTTTCCATGGAAAGGAATCGTTATAGGCAGCGGAATCAAGGAAGATAAATAAAAATGCAGGTGATGTGAATATGTGTTTTATCAAAGAGGATGGTAAGGCAAAGGTTGGGGATAAAAGAGTAAAAAATAAAACTTAGATTGAAATGAAAACTTGATATCCACCCACTTTGTGGGTTTAGTAGATTCCCAAATTTAATGGGATAAATCCATTTCCCTAGAATTGAAAACTCCAAAGCAAATACTATTTTTTACAATTATTCCATTCCTTCATTCTCAAACCCTCAAACCAAATGCCCCTTAGTAACTTGAAGAAAATCACGTTGTTAGCTTATAGTAGCAAACTAGCCTTTACTTATTATGATGCAACAGCTATTGGTTATCCTTTCAAGGACATTCGATAAAATCGGAATGCTACAAAGGACATTAGCAAGCCCATCGTGAAAGGATGTCATGTACAACTCGAGAAATAGTGAGCAGAACTTTGCAACATATCAGGTATATCTATCCTATTATTTTCTTAATAACTTTGTCTTTTAAACTTGCATCATCTAAATGAAGATTTGTAGTGTTTTTTTAAAGCTATTATTATTCTATTTTACTTATTTATTATTACTTTATTCTAATTAATTAATTACTTTTTGCATCTAGTTATTTTATTACATTTTATGTTTATTTGATTAATTTTTTAAAATTTTCATGTCACATTTGCATGTAGGTACATTGGAAACAACCTCTCTTCTACATAAGAGTAAAGTTACATACTATCATATCTCCTCAAACTCCGCGCTAATGCGAGATTCAACTGATTGTTGATGATAATGATGATTATAAATTAAATTTTGTAATTATCAAAATAGAATAGTTAATTTGTGGTTGAATTATATAACTAGTAATTATACAAATTGAATTGCAGATGTTGTGAGTTATTATTCGTTTCATTTGATGTTTTGAAATAATTATTATTTATTATATGATGAAATTATAATATTTTAAATATTTTACATTGTTCTTAATTTTATATGATGATTAAATGATGGTTATTATTTTTATGTGAAAATAGTATTAATAAAATAAATTAAAATTTGTTATTTTAAATTTCTATTATTATAATTTTTGAAAATATGATTGATGTAAAATTATAAATTATAATATATTTAAAAACTATTTTGTTATTTTAAATGGTACAGGGTATTAATATAGAATCGTCGTAGAATCAACAAGAAAGAAATATCCTAAGGAAAGGAAAAACATAAACCATCCAGAAATAAACTAGAACTACCGGTGACAATCTAATCCAGCAAACCAAACAGACCCTTATCTACTGCCTTTTAGCTTCAGCGTCGACACCAAGCATTGGTTTCGTTTGTAAACTCTTAGACCCCATGAATACCTTAACTCCGACCTCAACTGCTCGACTCTGCACAGCCCACAATCGATGCCCCTCTCCAAGTCTTTTCATAGAACGATACGGTAGAAATGTTGTTTTCTTCAGATCATCATTCACACGAACAACTCCGAGCATCGTTTGCATGGCGGTGCGTATAAGCTACAATACATGGTGGTCTTGGTTTGAGGTGAGACTTCTTTAGGGCTTTAATATATCACGTTTTGACTGGGAACGTTTTTCTTCTTTTTGGGCTGTTATGAATTTGCAGGAGCCTTATTTAATAACGAAGCTAGAATCTGCCGAGAAGACCTGGAAAGAGTTATCGGTTAGTTGCAAATTTCTCTATTGTTGCATTGGAATTGCGTGATTTTACTTCGCAAAAGATGGGTTTTGCTAATTATCAGGAGATCTCTGGAATTTGAATTTGATACTTTGGATTGGTTTACTAGCTTTGTGTATGTTTTGTTTCGTTCTTGTGAAATAAATGTAATAAAGAAGGTTGGCGAGTATTGTGTTTGTTCTTGAATAAGACAAGCTGAACGGCAGGTCAAGCTGGCTGACCCAGATGTCATCTCAAATCCCACTGAATACCAAAAACTGGCACAGTCCATGTCGGAGCTTGATGAGGTAACATGGTCTTTTCTTTTGTATAAGCTAACGCAGTCAATTGTAATTGGTGGTGAAGTAGAATTTTTTTTGTTATGGTTGGGAAAATAGGTTGTATCAACTTTTAGGAGATTCAAGGATTGTGAAAAGCTGGTAGAAGAGACAAAAGGTATGGACCGAGTTTCCTTCTTCAGCTATACGTTTTCTTAATACGGAAGCCAAAGGGTATGACCTTTGCCCCACTCTTCCTGGTAATACTATGACAGCCTTAGCTAAAGAGGATTCAAATGATGAAGATATGGCTGAGATGATTGCTTTTGAAGTTGAATCTTTGTCCAATGAGCTCAAAGCGCTGGAGGAGAAGCTTAAGGTTTGTATATGGAAGTCATCTTCAACTGCTTGGATTATCCTTTTTATGTTAATTACTCAGACTCGTAGCATAATTTGTTATCATGATACTCTTCTGTCGTGATCTAGAAATTTTTTATCATCCATATGAGTTTGGGTTGGAGATCTGATTTCAACTGTTATTTCCAAAACTAATGCTGGTGATATAGTTTGAGGTCTTTTATTGACATTTAACTCCTGTTAATCCAGCATGTTGTGTTGATTTGTATCCTTCATTTTGCAAGGGAATATCAACCCAACTCCCCATTCTTGTTTTTCTTAAGTATTTCTCCAGATTTTTCTTTTTTCACCAGCCTCATGCTAATATGTGCTCCAAACCTACTTTTGACAGGTTCTCCTGCTTCCTAGTGATCCTCTTGATGCAAGGAATATAATGCTTGAAGGTATATGTTTTCCTTTCAATAATACCGATTTCGATTTGTTTCTTTGATTGTGTTCTATTTAATATGTAAGAAAACAGCTCTCTGCATCCAATTATTTCGTTTCTTGAAACTGCACAATGATTATACTTCTGAAATTATCAAAAGAGATGGATAATGTACGAAGGTAAACAAGGACAGTAAACTTATGGACAGAAAATTTGATTTTGATTTTTTCTCATAAAAGGTCTTCAACCTTCATGAGACAAGTGTTGGACTAGTTCTACAGATGCTAAGTTTTGTGCATATCTATCATATTGAAATAAAAAGATGGCATCATTGCATTGGCTTAATTTCTGACACTCGTTCTTGTTGAAATTTATCTGTTTTCTGACACTATAGATCTTGTTTTCCTTCACATTCACAGTAAGGGCAGGTACTGGAGGTGACGAGGCTGGACTATGGGCTGGTGATCTTGTAGGTACATGCTGCTCTCAGCCAAGTAATTTCAAGTCTTTGTTTTCTGTGATGTACAGCATCGCTAAATCAGAATGATTTTACTTATGCATTTTGAATGGAAAAAGAGAAAGAAAAATAAGATATTGGAGATTGAAATGTCTGGTATATTAACTACATTGAATTTACTTATCCACTTTAATATTATGATATGCGTCCAGGTGCTTTGAAAGCTAATATTGCAAGATCTTTCATTATGGTCTTTTGAAATGTGCACCAATTGAACTACTTCTATACTTTTGTTATCTCCTTCCATATAATCTTGATATTATCAGCAATTCTTGAAGTAAATCAGTTGTTTCCACCTAAGAATCTTTGTTCTGAATTTTAATTAACTTCTTCTTGGATTCCAATACAACAACACCTGTTTCAATGCTAAGGTCCGCATGTATCAGAAGTACAGCGAGCGAAATTCTTGGAAATACTCCTTAGTTTCAAGTTCTGATGTAAGTATCTTTTATTGTTGAAAAGGTATTCACCTTATTCTTGTGGGTCTCATTATGGTCAACCTTTTTGTTTTTCTTCAAAGGCTGAGAAAGGTGGCTACAAAACCTATGTGATGGAGGTCAAAGGGAATCATGTCTACAGTAAACTGAAATATGAATCTGGTGTTCATCGAGTTCAACGGGTTCCTCAGACAGAAACACAGGGCCGTGTGCACACCTCAACTGCAACCGTTGCCATCATGCCTGAGGTAGAGTTATTTGGGGCTTGCATTCTGTAATTGGTCTGAGGTTTAAAGTTATTAATCCCTTTGTTCTTTGGGTAGCTAAGGCAGTTCATAGGCTTGTGTATCCTTGATTATGTTGAGGTAAAGTTAGAGTCAGACTAGGCCAAGTGTTAAGAAGCTATTGGAATGTTGATGTTCCTCCTCAACTTCAGATTTTGTGATGATTAATGGCAAAATATTGTTTGACTGGAGATTTATATCTTGGATTTCTTGTTTCATGGATCCTGCTGATAAATCAGCTGAATTTCATGCATAAATTTCTGGTTCCACATTGCTGTCAATCTCTTGACCTAATTAGATTGTCGAAGTATGCTTTATTCAGTGTATAGTAATTAGTGCTTATTCTGCATATGAACATAGGCTGATGAAGTTGAAGTGGTCATTGACCCTAAAGATATTGAACTTACAACAGCAAGGTCTGGTGGGGCTGGAGGTATGTAAAACCGGTGGTCAAGATTGTAATAGAATAAGTGAATCACTTCTCTTCATACTTTTGATCTTCCTTCTCCACTGCCGCCACTCCTGTTTTTTCCTTCTTCATCCACAACCCAAGAATGAAGAAGGCATCTCTTTGAATGTCCGATCATGGTCATCCTGCAGGCCAAAATGTGAACAAGGTTGAGACTGCTGTTGATCTTATCCACAAACCAACTGGAATCCGCATCTTTTGTACCGAAGAAAGGACACAACTTCAGAATAAAAACCGCGCTCTCCAGCTTCTGCGGGCAAAACTGTGAGTGGGACATGGTTTGCTGTACTAATTTATGAGTCAGATATGCTAGATTCCATTGGATAATTCTATAAAAGGAGGAGAAAATTTTTCAATAAATCCCTCATGGCTTATCTTGTCTTCTTGTATCTTTCATGTACTATCTTTTTTGCTTATTAGTTGGGTGTCCATAGTTTGAAACTCAAGCTTCTGAGCTACACATTCCCCTTCTTTATTATTGATCGTCCTTGATTTATTAGGTATGAGATAAAAGTGAGGGAGCAGCAAGAATCAATAAGGAACCAGAGAAAATCTCAGGTACCCTTAATTTCTGATTTGGAAGTTGGGTTTGTTGCCTTTTGTGGACATTGGACTGCGCCTTCATGTATATGATTATATTCCACAAATGCAGGTAGCTAGACACTGTGCTACACATATTTGTCCATTGGATAACGTTGTAACTGATAACTTTCTTGGTTTTGTTTTTGCTACAACTTTCCCATTCTTTGTAAATTTCCAAAGCTGGAGTGTGATCCAATTCAACTAATGGAACTTGTGTGCAGGCGAAGTGTTTCTAAGTCTTCTGTTTTATGCTTAAAATGCAGGTTGGTACTGGTGCCCGTGCAGAAAAGATTCGAACATACAATTACAAGGTATTTTTCCTATTCTGCTTTGAGCTTATTATGTACAGAGTTGTGACATTGGGATGCACAGAGATTCTCTTAGAACATCCTGGAGACCATGTGATCTAACTGAATTGCTCAGTCTTTGTAGATGCAAATAAGTGAGAAATGCACCAATTTCAATTTAGGAGGAGTTTATATTTAGGATCTTGGTAGTTACATGTGAGACTGATTGTCGGAGACAAGCTTCTGTTGGATGCGGATAGTTATTCAGGGGATTTACCTATAGGATGGTGGAAATGCTACTAGACTGAGTATAAGAACTAAAGTTTGTCTTATCTTATTAATTAGGACAACAGAGTCACCGACCACAGGTTGAAGATGAATTTTGAGCTCACATCTTTTCTTGAAGGTGAAATAGAAAACGCAGTTCAGGTACTTAACCTTATCCTGGGGATGTGGTATCCAACTTTCTCATTTTTTGTGATCAAAACTCGGTACTCCTTGCAGGCTTGTGCTGCTATGGAGCAGAAAGAACTATTGGAAGAACTTGCAGAATCTGTGGTTACAGCAACTGCCTGATTCGAACCTTTAGTTGTATTCATTTATACCTTTCTAAAGTCCAATGGGGTGTAGCTGATTTGTAATGTACGTTTATTTCTCCCGAATAAAGAAAAGAATTCATATGTGCTGCTATGTCTTAATATTTTGTGGTCTCCACTTTGTGAACAAAATTTGAAAATCTCGACACTGACTATCCCGTTCGATCAAGTGCTAAAGCCTAAAACAGAACTCCAACAATAAACCAAAACAGGAAAAGAACTTCCGTTGAGTGAAATAAACATGTAGGGAATATATAGGTCGGGCCGCCACTAAACGACATCGTTTCCAGCCCCTCGACTTGTGGAAACTAAAACCTTCCTGACGAGGGTTGTGTTTCTGAGAAAATTAGGATCCACTCCACTCTTCCCCTTCGTCTTCTTCACCCGATATGAAGTTTCATCAATATCTCCAAACCTTTAGACTTCTCTACCCTGCAAAGTCTCTTACAAATCATCTTCGTGAAAGCCTGCTTTCACCTAGCCAATCCTCTCAACTAGGCACTGTTGAAAGCTTTGTGTCTGTTCAGAATCAGCAATTGCTTTGTAGACACATTAGCTCCAAATCATCAAGAGAAAAAGAAGATGTTTTTACTTTAAGCTACCTAGTTCAATCATGCGGAATGCGTTTAGAAGCTGCTCGCGCCACATCGAAGAAGATTAAAGTCTCGTCCGCAGAGAGACCTGACTCCGTTTTGGCCTTTCTGAGAAACCGCGAATTCACAAAGTCTCAGATTTCAAAGTTGATAATGAAACGTCCTTCGCTGCTTTTGTCCAATCCTGAGAGCACCCTTTTGCCAAAATTCGACTTCTTTAGAGACATAGGGTTTTCAAGTGCTGACCTCGCTATTACCATCTCAGCAGACCCAACCATTTTAACCAGAAGCTTAGAGAATACCATAAAGCCTTCTTATGACTTCGTCAAAAGCATATTGCTTTCTGATACTAAGATCATCAATGCAATGAAGCGCCGTGGTGGCTTAATTGTTAGTGGTTTGAGGACTGTTAAACCGAATATTGAGCTTTTGAGAGAATCTGGTGTATCTGGCTCGAGCATTTCGATTTTGCTGGCTCATTTCCCTGAGGCTCTTCTTCAAACGTCTCAAGAGTTTAGCAGAGTTGTGGAAGAGGTCAAAGAAATGGGATTTGATCCAAAGAAATTAACTTTTGTATTAGCAGTGCATGCCCTGATTGGGAAGGCCAATAAGTTGACAAGGGAACGATGCTTTGAGGTTTATTTGAAATGGGGTTGGTCTAAAGACGATATACTTACTGCATTTAGGAAGCATCCTAATTGTATGTTAATGTCGGAGAAGAAAATCAGTGAGGCAATGGACTTTGTTGTGAACAAGATGCGAAGGTCTTCAAAGATGATTGTGCAATGCCCTATGATCTTGTTTTTCAGTTTGGAGAATAGAATCATCCCCAGGTTTAGAGTGGTAAATATCTTGCAGTCAAAAGGACTGATCAAGGAAAATTGGAATCTTGGGTCATTGTTATTCCCTGGTGAGAAGATGTTTCTGCAGAGGTATGTATCACGCTTTTCAGACGAAGTCCCTCAATTGTTGAGTGTGTACCAGGGGACCTTGAATCCTGAGGAAGTATAATTTGAGTTGTCACAAAATTTTTCAACTTGGAAGTGTTTCTCATTGACTAATTATTCTTGCTAACTAAGTATTCCTCCTTTTTGGCTCCAAATGAAGAACACAACGATTTCTTCTATTCATTTTCTGCGGCTCATAAAAGCTAATATCTGATACTAGTAAATTTTCTCTTTGCAAGTTTCGGTTTCCCAACACTTGTCTACTCTGGACCTTGTTCTTTTCAGCACGTAAGTACTTTGGATCTTTACTGTCGTTAAACTTTTGAGTATGAGACTGATGTAGATCCTTTCCCACAACACGTAGGCATTATCTAGTGTTTAACTTCGTTTACTTCTGGTGTTTGATCTCAAAATTAAAATATAATTTAGCTGTTTACATGGCTTATTGGTGGTCATAACATAAATTAGTTCGTTGTCAATTTTCTCCTTCATAAAGTATCTATCAACTTCAACATATTTAGTCTGATCATGAAGAACCGAATTATGAGCAATTGAAATGACTACTTTGTTATCACAGTAGATTTTCATCGGAAGTAACACAGGGAGCTTCAGGTCTTCTAGCAATTTCTTAGTCCACATAGCTTCACAAATCCCTATGTGCAAGGGATCTAAATTTCGCTTCAGCACTACGTCGTGCTGCAATACTTTGCTTCTTGCTTCTCCAAGTTACTAAATTTCCTCCAACAAATGTGCAATATCCAGATGTTGATCGCCTATCTATCACACTGCCAGCCCAATCAACATCAGTCTAAAGTTCCACTTGAAAGTGATCACGTTTTTTAAACACCAAACCCATTCCAGGCGTCTCTTTTAGGTACTCTTATAAGCAGTTTCAAAGTGTTCACGACCGGGTGCATGCACGAATTGGCTTATCATGCTTACATCAAATGCTATATCGGGGTGAATGTATGACAAATATATATGCTTGCCTACCAAACGTTGAAATTTCTCCTTTTTGAATTATGTCCTCAATTTTAGCAGGATTTAGTTTGAAATTTACCTCCACTGGAGTTTCAGCAGCCTTGCAACCTAGAAGACCAGTCTCATCCAATAAATCAAGGATATATTTCCTTTGATTTACAAAGATCCCTTCACGTGATCTTGCAAATTTCATGCCAAGAAAATATTTCAAGGTTCCTAAATCTTTAATCTCAAAGTCTTCAGCTAGCCTCTTCTTTAATCTCACTAATTCATCAATATCATCACCTGTTAGTATCATGTCATCGACATATACAATAAGGATTGCTATATTTCCTTTAACACCATGTTTATAAAAAGAGTATGATCTGCTTGACTTTGCAGATAACTATATCCTTTTATAGTGTTCCTAAACTGTTCAAACCATGCCCTTGGAGATTATGTGAGACCATATAAAGACTTCTTGAGTCTACAAACTTTGTTCTAACTTACAGATTCTTAAAAACCAGGAGGTAAGCTCATAAAGACTTTTCCAAATCACCATTCATGAATGCATTTTTTACATCTAGTTGGTATAATACCCAATCGAAACTAACTGCTAGAGACAATAGAACACATATAGAGTTAATTTTGGCTAAGGGGCAAAAGTTTCCTGGTAGTCAACACCATATATTTGAGTAAACCTCTTGGCCACAAGTTTAGCCTTATATCTCTCTACACTACCATCTACCTTGCATTTTATAGTAAATGCCCATTTACACCCAACGGTTTTCTAACCATTGAGTAGCTCTATAATTTTCCATGTCCCATTTTTCTTTAGGACATGCATTTCCTATCACTGTCGTTCTCCAATCTGGACCACTAAGTGCTTCCTGAATATTTCTTGGAACAACCAGATTTGAGATTTTTGAAATAAATGCCCTATGTTTTTGTGAGAGACAACCATAAGACATATATTTTGCAATAGGTTGATTAGTTAAAGGACAAGTTCCTTTTCTAAGAGCAATAGGAACATCAAGATCAAGATATTCATGAGAGACTTTATTAGGTAAAACAGGAGGTGAGACAGAAAAATTAGTACTTTTAGAAGTGTCTTAAGTACCTGAATCTAAGATCGTAGATTGACTAGGTGTTGAAGGAACAGTAGGTTCTTCACTCTTTTGATGATTTTGTCTCTTTGTATAAACAATGACCTCAGGTTCTTGATCCTTAAGATTGTCTTATAGTGTTTCCCCCTTGTTACAAATTCAACAATTTTTGGCAAAGCATCCTTAGGTGTAGAAACTATTGTTTGGGGATAATGTATGAAAGATAGGCATTTTATCCCCACTATTTCTTCCTTTAAACTCTCCCCCTGAAGACAATTCTTTTCAAAATAAGGTTGATTTTCTAGAAATAGAACATCCATAGTAGCTAGGACTTTTCGGTTCTTTGGATTAAAACATGTATAACCTTTTTTTATTT
Organism: Erythroxylum domingense; assembly: GCA_025594535.1. NCBI lineage: Eukaryota > Viridiplantae > Streptophyta > Magnoliopsida > Malpighiales > Erythroxylaceae > Erythroxylum > Erythroxylum domingense. Next base: position 8,307,544 of record JANQBM010000004.1, on the reverse strand, counting down.
GATGCATAACCAACAAAAACATATTTTTCAGCCCTAGGATCAAGCTTGGACCGATCCTTGTTGGGTAGATGAACATAAGTTACACACCCAAATATTTTAAGGGGTAATTTGGCGGAAATTTGATTTTTCGGGAAGAAACTTGTAAAGCACTCGAGGAGTAATGAAGTTAAGTACACTGGTAGGCATTCTATTTATCAAATAAGCTGCAGTTAAAACTACTTCACCCCAAAGATACGTAGGGATAGACATAGAAAACATAAAAGATCGAGTCACTTCCAATAAGTGTTGATTTTTTCTCTCAGCTATACTATTTTGCTAAGGTGTATCAACACAAGTTGATTGATGATGAATGCCCTTCTCTCTAAAAAAACTTCCAAGAATTTCAGTGAAATACTAAGTACCATTATCAGAATGAAGAATACCAAATTTAGTTTGAAATTGAGTTTCACTCATGTTATAAAAATTTTGGAACACAATCTTAACTTCAGATTTATTAGTCATTAAATATACCCAATACAACCTAGTATGATCATCAATGAAATTAACAAACCATTTTTTGTTTGAATAAGTAGGAATCTATGAAGGACCCAAACATCACTATAAATTAAGTAAAATGGTCGTGAAGGTTGATAAGGTTTTGAAGGATAAATATTTGTATAACCGTTTGACAAAATACAATGTTCATAATGAAACAAAGAACAATCTATTTCCTTAAATAAGGTAGGAAACAATTTTTTAAGATATTGAAAATTAGGATGCCCTAGTCTATAGTGCCAGTGCATTATTTTATCATTGACAAGGTTGGAACTGATACTACTTAGTCCTTGGGGTCTTTTATCCTTGGAGACTGAATCTTCAAAATAGTAAAGACCATAAATCATTCTAGCACTATCAATCTTCTTCCCCAAAGTCAAGTCCTGAAACACACAATAGGAATCAAAGAAGGTGACACGACAATTAGAATCTTTTGACAACTTACTGATAGACACAAGGTTATAAGCAAGTTTTGATACATGAAGAACATATTTAAGGGATATACTATCTAACAAAATATTTATATTTACAGATAGTATCTAAACTAGGAAATAAAATCAAATATTTACAACCTAAAAATATACTCAGAATATTCTGTAGGATATTTCCTATTACGATAAGAATATTATGTAGGATATTCTGACATATACTCTGTGGGATATTTTGACAGTATTAATGCAATAATACAATTCTTTCAAACTGCAACATAAAAATCATGACAACAGGAGGAGTACATATTTGTCTCATATATGTGTAAGTATAGTTTGGTCGGTCAAAGTCGATGAGATCGTAAACATGTTATGTGTTTCTAATTATAAGTATTGTAAACATTTTTCTTTCCCAGTTTTTGTTACTAATGACAAACATAATGTATTTTTCTGTCCATTATCAAGCTTTTTTATTTCTTGCTAGTAATTTTCTCTTTCATTGGGTTTCCTACTTTTCCTGTCCAACACTCTATTCTTTGGGTCTTTACTACCATTAAACTAAATTTGGATACGAAATTGCTGTTGATATTGTTGCAACCAACAAGGAGGACTAGTCAATGCTTAACTTAACTTCTATTTTTGGTCCTAAAATTGGAACTTAGTTTGGTTGTTTACATAGACTTATTTGTGGGTTATAAATAGCTCCTATAAGAGAAAAAAGATTTGCAAAGTTTTTGAATGTCGTGCTTACTACACTTATTTTTGTGTTATATTAACTCGGTAACTTGTATGATTTTAGTATATGAATTATATAAAATGACTTGTGTTACCAACACTCTGCCCCTGCTCCAGTGGAGAATGTGAGTCTCCTATGGAGCTTTCTGATGTGCAAAGTTACAACTTTTATTTTTTCATTAAAGCGAAGCAAAACTCATCTAACACGGTTAAAAAATTTTGTGGTGGTGTGTGATTGTGATCTACCAATTTACAAGGATTTGAAATGCTTCCTAAGTTACTCAGCAGAACATGTATTCTTAAACATGGGGGAATTGTGATCTAGCAATTTACAAGGATTTGAAATGCTTCCTAAGTTACTC
>JANQBM010000004.1:8288223-8305385 GCA_025594535.1 Erythroxylum domingense | reverse complement strand
CAGAACATGTATTCTTAAACATGGGGGAATTGTGATCTAGCAATTTACAAGGATTTGAAATGCTTCCTAAGTTACTCACCAGAACATGTATTCTTAAATAGGCAGACATGTATTCTTAAGTATGGAGGGATTGTAATCTACCAATTTACAAGGATTTGAAATGCTTCCTAAGTTACTCAGCAGAACATGTATTCTTAAATAGGCAGAATGTTTAAATTCTCTTCCATGGGATTTGCTGGCAATTGCCTTATGTGGTGGATCAAATGCAGGGTTAGTATTATGTAATACATAGAAGTTTAAAGTCTAATCAATGGCTGCCAGAATTTGTATTATGTAATAGATAAGAAGTTTAGTAAACTGTGATCATCTAAGAATTTGCCTAGATTTTTGAAACTCTCCTACCATGGAAGCAAAGACCTTTTTGAGTCTATATATAAGAAGCTAGTACCTTCATCCAAACCATAGGGCATTTTGTCCACCTGTTTCTGCATACAAGTCAACTGTTACTTTTTTCATTTCATCGGACAAATTGTGACACACATTCTTGTAGTTACCACTGAGATGTTCCACCCTATACAATTCTAGAGTTCACTACTTGTTAGAAAGGCATTAATCACTATGAGGCTTTGTTGATGAAATTTTTGTATACATTCCCCCTAGTTTAGCATCTGAAACAATTTTGTCCCCGAAGCATTATGGTGATGAACTTTTTATTGGTAGGAGCAAATCCTATTGTAGATATTACTTGGTGGTACGCTTAGGTGGTGACTATGGAGTGCCAAGCCTCCAATGTTGGAAGGACACTCTCCTTGTCCCAATTGGAGCAATTCTTTATATTTTTTGGCTATAGTTTTCATATTATCAACCCCTAGACATGCCTATAGCGGACAGATGAAAAGCTTTAACCATTTAGTTATGGAGCATTCCATGCAACTACTCTTTTACATCTACTATTTCTATCACTTCTTTGTTAAAAAGTTGTTGAACAATATGGGTACTTTTTAATGTTTCAAGGCAAAAATTCTCCTTGTCACATTTCAAAATTTGGCCACTCACATTCTTCTATTCGAGAATCTTTAAACTGCACAGATATGGTCCTTTTAAAAGGACCAGAATGAACAAATTATCTGGTTTTGCGGTTTTCTCATTTCTAGATTAATGGATCTTTGATTTTTGTGGTGTATAGATTGATTTTGTTTGGGAAAACTGAACTATAAAACACCAAGGAATAAACTTCCAGAGTTCTTCTGACCCTTGCTGCAAGGTGATATATTTCCAACTAAAAAACGTAATTCCTTGTAAATTATTTCAGGATAAATTATTTCTTGACAGAAAGGAAGGAGTTTATTTTAAATACTGATGGTGAAGGCCCGTAGGTTATCCTCTCAGTAGAGAAAGATTAGGGTGCATAGCTATCAGGAACCTCAGTTTTTGCAATTAGTCTAATAAGATTATCCTCCATGGTAGTTGGCAACAAATCCGTATATCACGGATTGCAGCACTTGTAATCCTTTTTTCATTATGCTACAATATGATACAACACCTTCTTTAAAGACTTATTTTAAAAGAAAAAATAAGGCATCACTTGGAAATCACATAAACATGGAAAAAGTCAGCAATGAAGAAATAAATAGTATATGACAGTTTCTAAGTCTTACATAAATCTAGGAAATTCTACAACCACTCCACATGCACGTTCTACACGATAATTACTTTCAACTCCACTTTCTAGTTAGTTTTGCTAAGTCCTAGGAATCTGTTATGTTCTTACTAGTTTAAATAGTCTATTTGTTTTGTTCAATAAAAAGGCAGAATTACTCTGAGTCGTTGTGTTGGAGTCTAGTCCTCTCTATACGTACTATCTTTAAGTGTTATTTCATTTTGAGTTTGCTAATAAAAGCCCTTTTCTTTACCTTCATTAGTAGCTCCTAACATTTTTTGTATAAAAGTCTCACACTACCCACAATGGTTTCCACCAGCTCCACCTCAACCGAACCTCCACCACCTTTCCTCCTTCCTCCACAAAACCCTTCTCCTACAAGTCAGCCAACCCTTCCAATGAAGTCATTCTCCAACAATTAGCCCTCCTTACATCCGAAATGACAGCCATGGATGCAATATGAAGGCTCAGTCCAAATCCAAAGGTGTTGATCATGTTACACAACCTCACGATAATGCAAGATCATTGTGGGATGACAAAGCCAATGCCCCAAGCTGACTCACCATGGTGGCTACAGCACCCCTCTCGTCGACATCATACAAAGATGAAATTTTCTCATTTTAATGAAGGAGATCCTCGCGATTGATTTTTTAAGGCTGAAAAATACTTTCTGTATTATCAAACACCCGATAAACTAAAAGTCGATATTGCTACCATGTATTTGGAGGGTGACGCTCTTGATCTCTTTGCCTGGATCAACAGTGAACGAACCCTCTTGTACTAGGAAGAAGTGGCAAGATGTTGCAGGATAATTATGGGCCAACAGAATTTTGAAATCTTGAGGAGCATCTTTGTGGTATCCAGTAAATAGGTACGGCTCAAGAATATCGTCAAGAATTCGCCAAACTATCTGCGTAAGTCAAGAATTGACCTGAACATTGTCTCTTGGGCATGTTCCTCAATGGATTGAAAGATGACCTTAAGGTTGATGTTCGTATTCATAAGCCTTGTTCTATTTACAAAGCTATGAGCTTAGCCCTTGAATTTGAACAAAGAGTGGGCTCTTCTCGTGTACCTCCCAGAAACCTTTCATGGTCTAACCTGTCTAGATCAAACCGATAGTCAGCACCTTGTTCAACCCTAGCTACCACCACATTGCCCCCCAAAAATACCACTACAACAGCCCAGCCCCTAATTTGTTTTCAAACCCGTCCATGGGATGTGGAGTGAAAAATCGCATAGCCTGGGGCCTTTACTTTCAGTGTAATGAAAATTTTGCTTCTAGTCATCGTTGCAAAACAACCTTCCTCTCACTTATGGAGCAAGAAGAGATTGACCAAATGGAAGAAGTCACATAAGGTGACTCAATTACTGAACTTGCAGAAATTTCATTTCATGCCATCCTGGGAAAGTCCTCTTGTGCCGCAAGGAAGTTATAGGGATTTCTTAATAGGCGACAGACATTAATTCTATTTGATAGTAGGTCTACCCACAACTTCGTATCTGATAAACTTGTGGCGGAGTTGCCAATGTCAATCTAATCTATACCAATATTTAAGGTGCAAATAGGCAATGGGCAGGTCATTAGTTGCAACCAACTATGCCTAAATATTCCCATTTAGTTGCCAGGTCTCGCCATTACCCAAGATTACTATCCTTTTTCCACTGGTGGTGTATATTTGGTCCTATGAATTAAGTGGCTAGTCTCCTTAAATACAGTCCAAGCTAATTAGAACAAGTTGTTCTTGATTTTCAATGAGAATGGAAAGCGCTATAAGCTCTATGGGGTCCCTCCGAAATAAGTTGAAGCAACTTTCCAATACCTATCCAAAGATTCAACTAATCCAGGTAACACTACCCCTCCAGAAATTCAAAATTGATTTCCCATTTTGCATTAATTTTTAAAGATCATGTAACCCTACCCCCTTATCGTCAACACACCCATACCATTCGACTCCTCCTAAATTCTAAACCTCCAAATATCCATCCTTACTGCTATCCATATTTCCAAAAATTTGCAATTGAGACACAAGTTTCAGATTTACTCAAGTCAAGTTTTATCTGCCCAAGCACCAGTCCGTTTGCTAATCCTATTCTCCTTGTTAAAAAGAAAGATAACTCTTGGTGTATATGTATTAATTATAGATGCCCTAACCAAATCACTGTTCCAAATAATGTGGATGAGCTCCTTAATGAGTTATATGGCTCTAACGTTTTTTCAAAAATTGATTTGCATTCTGGTTACCATCAGATTCTTGTCCACCATGATGATATCTAAAAATAACTTTTCGTACACATTCTGGGCATTATGAATTTATAGTCATGCCCTTTGACATTATCAATGCCCCCTCAACCTTTCAAGCTCCGATGAATGACCTCTTCCATCCTTACTTGCGCAAAATTATCCTTGTCTTTTTTGATGACATCTTAGTATACAGCCAGACAATTGACCAACATCTCTAGCTTTTGGAACTCATTCTACAACTACTTCAAAACAATCATTATTAAGCCAAATCCTCTAAGTGTTTGTTTGGCCAACCCAAATTTTCTTTTTTGGGGCATATTGTATTAGCTGAAGGAGTTGGAATATATTAAGATTAAATACAATTAGTTTTGAGTTGGCCTGCACCAACAAATGTGAAGGAGCTACGTGCATTCCTGGGTTTGATAGGTTATTATTGCCGATTTGTTCAAGATTATGGTCTAATTGCTCATCCACTTACTGATCTTACCAAAAAGAATGCTTTCAAATGGTCCTTAATAGCAGAGAAAGCCTTTCTTAAGCTTAAGGATGCCCTAACCATTGTCCATGTCGTCCGATTACCTGACTTCTCTTAGCCATTTACAATGGAATGTGATGCCTCTTCTGAGGGTATTAGAGCTATTCTTCTACAATCAGACCATCCCGTCACCTATTTCAATAAGAGACTTTCATTTTCAAACAGATTTGAGTCTACCTATGATCGGGAACTACTTGCCCTTATGTTAGCATTGCAGAAGTGGAACCATTACTTGTTAGGTCGCCATTTCTTGGTTCTAATAGATCATCGCAACCTTAAATATCTTCTAGATCAGCGTGTAACCATTAATGATCAGCAACGATTGCTTATGAAAATCTACCATTTGATTTCACCATTGTTTACAAAGCTGGTAAAGAAAATTCAGATATAGATTCGCTCTCTCGTAGACCTCATCACGTTGATTTCCTAGCTTTTGTTGTCCCCACTCTCTTGGACTTTGCTCATTGGGTTGAGGTCCTTCAAGAGGATCCATACACTCGTGATATCTTGATAGATATTCAACAAGATCCCTCCTCTCAACTAGATTTTTATGTGACAAACAACAAGCTGTTTTATAAAGAGCGATGGGTGGTCCCACAAAATACCCTTCTTCGACATAAACTCCTTTCAGAGGCACATGACACACCTACAACAGGTCATGGAGGAAATTTGAAGACCTTTAAAAGGCTTTCTTCTAACTTTTTCTGGCCTAGGATGAAGCAAGATGTTCACACTTATATCTAGAATTGCTTGGTTTGTCAACAAGCAAAGTATTAATCCTTAGCACCTGTAGGTCTCTTATAACCTGTAACAATTCCAACACAAATTTGGGAGGATATTTTGCTAGATTTTATCTCTGGCCTACCTAACTCTGGTGGTTACAATACTATCTTAATGGTAGTTGATCATCTCGGTAAATATTCACACTTCTTGCTCAATCTTATATTGCCAAAACTGTTGCTAAGATTTTTTGCAGGGAAGTCGTTCTCCTTCGTAGCATCCCAAGATCCATAATTTTTTATCGTGATATTATTTTCCTAAGTATTTTTTGGCAGAAGCTTTTTAGACTCAAATACACCAAATTAAGCATAAGTACCGTCTACCAACCCCAGACAGATGGCCAAACAGAGGGTTAACCGTCGCTTAAAAACATACTTGCGATTATTTTCTCATGAACAGCTTCACACTTGGAGTACCTACTTGCCATGGGCTGAGTTTGCTTTTAATACCAGGTTTCATTCTTTCGTGAGCACCACTCCCTTCAAATTGGTATATGGTCATGACCCACCAGCAATTTCACCATTTGTCTGTGGTGAAACTCGAGTTGCTGAACTTAAAACTCAACTTCTTGAATGAGATGTCATCTTTTGAGTGCTCAAACACGGATGAAACAACAGGCAGATGCACATTGATGTGAAGTCACCTTTTCAGTTGGTGACTATGTTTTCCTGCGTTTACAACCATACCACTAACAATCATTAGCTCGTCGTCAGTATGTTAAGCTCTCTCCTCGCTTCTTTGGCCCATACAAAATTCTTCGTTCTGTTGGAGCAATGGTGTATAAGCTTGAACTCCCACCAGATCCCAAAGTTCATCCCATTTTTCATGTTTCATTTCTTCGGCCAACACATGGGCAGCCATCTCCTCCAGTTTCACTTCCAGTCAATACCGATTGGGAATTTGTCTTGGCCTTTGAAAAGATACTTTCTCATCGATGGGTTTCTACTGCTAGTGTCTCGTCTCTTGAATTGTTGATTCAATGGGCATACCTTCCTCTTGAAGAAGCAAGTTGGGAGTCTTATGATCTCATTGTTGAGCAATTTCCTTCCTTTCGCGTAGAGGACAAGGCGACTTTTCAGGAGGGATACCCTGATACAACACCTCCCTTAAAGATTTATTCTAGAAGGAAAAATTATGCATCACATGTAAATCACATGAACATGGAAAAAGTCAGTAGTGAAGAAGATAATATTATATGGTAGTTTCTGAGTCTTGCATAAATCTAGGGAAATCTACAACCACTCCACTTGCATGTTCTACACAATCATTACTTTCAACTCCACTTTTTAGTTAGTTTTGCTAAGTCTTAGGAATCTGTTATGTTCTTACTAATTTAAATAGTTTGTTTTGTTCATTAAAAAAACATAATTACTTTGAGTCATTGTGTTGGAGTATGGTCTTCTTCATACGGACTGTCTTTAAGTGTTATTTCATTTAAGTTTGCTAATAGAAAGCCCTTTTCTTTACTTTCATAAGTAGCTCTTAACACAATACGACGTCGTTTTGTCGTTTTGTGCGTGAAGGAGGCTTAAAAAGGGTTATTGGAACAGAGAATCTTTTTCCATACTGTAGACCATCTTTTGGCATGTTGTTTCTTTGTGAGTATGCTTATTTGAAAATTCAATGTTATATTTAAAAATTATAAATTCAAGTATATATTGTTTTCATAATTTTTAAAAATTGCGGTTTATCTTATTTTATTTTAACATTTCAAACTTAATATTTTTATAACTTGAATTGTTATATGTTATATGTTATATGTTATTTCTTTTTTTTTATTTTATTATCTCAAAAAATAAATATTATTAAGAATTTTTAAAATATAAAAGAACTTGTTTATATATAAAAATATGATATTATCTTAAAGATATTAGATTGAAATATAACACATGTGACTATATCTGAAATTTAATCTAATTTCTTTTAAAGCCTTCACAGAATGTAATATTTAATTTCTTCCCAAACTTATCAATTTATTAAAGAAACAACAAATCGTGAGGAACTTGGTTTGGTTTGAGAAACTGTCCGCTCAACTTAATCTTGATCCGAATAGACAGAAATCAGAAAAAAGGTACTACTAATTGCGATAGTGATACACAGTCTTCTACTGCTTAGTACTAAAAATCAATGTGATAAGTACTAGGTTCAACCGATCTTCTCTTGTCCATCTCATTCTCATTCACCCTTGGACCTAAGATGAAGGCTGCTCAATGTATCCCAGGGTTGAGACTACTCTTCCCACTAAATTCTTTAGATCTTCTTCGTGAAAACTCTCTTTCAGCCAGCAAATCCTCTCTGTTACTTTCTTTTGCGTCTCTCCAGCGGCTTTGTAGACTCGTTAGCTCCAAATCCTCAACGGAAGAAGAAAAAGGAGATGCTTTTGAACTCCGCTACCTGGTTCGATCATGTGGGCTGTCCTCAGAAGCTGCTCGGGTAATATCGAAGAAGATTAAATTCAAGTCGACAGAGAGGCCAGACTCGGTTTTGGCCCTTCTGAGAAACCACGGATTCACCCTGTCACAGATATCAAGAATGCTCAGGAAACGACCTTCATTGATTTTAGCACATCCTGAGCATACCCTTTTGCCGAAACTGGAATTCTTGCTCTCCAGAGGGATTTCAAAAGCCCACCTCGCCAGAACACTCTCAGGGGACCCAACCCTTTTGTACAGAAGCTTAGAGAAGCATATAAAGCCCTGTTATAACTTCCTTCGAAGCATATTACTTTCTGATGCTAAGATCTTGTCTGCTTTGCATCGCAGAGACTGTTCGCATTATGTTATAGCGAATATTGAGCTTTTGAGAGAATCTGGCGTAGGCAGGCCCAGCATTTCGATATTGCTGACTAGTTTCCCGGAGGTTCTTACTCAGAGTCACGAAGAGTTAAGTAGGATTGTGAAAGAGGTCAAAGAAATGGGATTTGATCCGAGTAAAATAACGTTTGGATTGGCTGTGCATGCCCTTTCTGGGAAGAGCAATAAGTCAATAAGGGAACGGTGCTTTGAAGTTTATAGGAAGTGGGGTTGGTCTAAGGACGATATACTTGCTGCATTTAAAAAGCATCCTAATTGTATGTTACTTTCCGAGAGTAAAATCAGTCAAGGAATGGACTTCATTGTGAACAAGATGGGAAGCTCTTCAAAGATGATCTTGCAAAATCCTGTTGTCTTGTTTTTAAGTTTGGAGAAAAGAATTATCCCCAGGTTTAGAGTGATAAATGTCCTGCAGTCAAAAGGACTCGTCAAGAAACATATAAGCCTGACTTCAATTTTCGTTCCTAATGAGACGAAATTCCAGCAAAGGTATATCATCAGATTTGCAGAGCAAGTACCTCGATTGTTGAGTGTATACCAAGGCAAGTTGAAACCTGAGGAAGTATAATTGTGGTTGGCACAAGTCAATGAGTTCATAAAAACTTTTTGGGTGTAAGTAATTCTTGTTGACTAATTAATTATGCTAGGTTTATGTTTCCTAAGTTTTGCTCCGAATGGCAAACTTCATGAATTTTTCTATTCATTAACTAATGTTGATTAAAGATAATTTGCCTTGCTAGTAAATGTAATCTTTGTAGAATTTCATCTTCCAACTCTTTATGGACCTTTTTTTTTCTTACGGTGTATTGGTACTTTGAATCTTTGATTTCACAAAATTTTACTCACGTATAAGATACTATCATGGATATTCTTTTCCCAAACAAAGAGCATTATCAGCCCGACTATAGAAAAGCAGGACTAGCTTAGCATTATGTTAACCCGGTAGTCAGAACCTTTTATGGTTTTGTTACCTGATCCTGATGGATTGAATTGTTTCACTAACAATCTGCCCAAAAGCTTTGTTTTTGGGTAAAAGGGGAATGAGAGTGCCCTTCAGAACTTCACCATCAGATGTTTTGTTTTGCTACCAATTCCAGATGAAAGAGTTCATGAAGGTTGCAGAGAAGGAAGTGTGTTTTGTTCCAAAGCATCTTTGCAATGAGCAAACACAGACTTCAAAACAGCCTTAGAACTGTCCTTCTAAAGCACTTGTTTTTAGATGATTATGCTTTTCCCAGGTTGTTGGAATCCTAAGTTTTATGGTGGATAATATTGGTTAACATGGGCAACTGAACTACAGAACACCCTGCTAAAGGCTACCAGAAGTCATTTTGCCCTTGTGGGAATTGATTTGATTCCCAGCGATTGCCTGCAAAATATATCCTGGATGACCTATTTCCTGACGGAAGGAAATTTTATTGTGGAATTGTCTCATTATTTTATCTTTTGCAAGAGCCTTTAAGGTTCTTGAAGTTGAAGCTGGGAGGAGAAAATACAACTTTCCAGAATGACAAGAAAGCAAACATAGGGATTAGTTCATTGTTACCTGATAACAATGTGGAGATTGCATTGGGTATCTTTAGGATGGCTTTTTCCATCCATTGAGGGCTTTTTTCCTTTCTGAAACATTTTGAATAATTTGAAAATGTTTTTTTTCCTAGAAGCCATGATTTATCAATAGTATTTACTAGGCTACTGCACCAAACTTGGGGACTTCAATATTATTGCACTTGAAGTGAAATGGCCTAGTTAATGCATTTTGCTCTGTTCTAAACTAATTTTCCAGTTTTCGCTTGTCTATTCTGCCAATTCCAGCTGAAGTAGTATGTAGACGCCGCAGTAGCATCTTTTATTTGAAATTAGCTTTAAGATTTGGATGAAGCTAAAGAAATGGTCCTTGTATCTTAGTGAATATTGCTTGTGTTACTCGCATGAATATTCTGTACTGCGGTGGGCTAGAAAGTAGTATATCCTCTCAGATTCTGTTAGTTTCTTTTGCCTGTCACCAACAGCTTTCTTTGTAGATCCGTTACCTGATACTTATGCTGCAGATGAAGTTGTTTGCTTCTGTCAAAACCTAAGTGGTCCTCCAGAAACCGACCCCAAGTTGCTTGAGGGTCACTTTCCAAGCAACCTTCTTCCATCCAATAAAACCTCGTTATGGTACACAACATAGACAATGAAGGAGGGGTGACTGTTGCTGATATTTTGTGAGGTTCAACTTCAACGTTTATTTTACTGAATTTTGATTTTGTTAGCATCATAATAGAGCCATTTTGTTTCTGATATCAAAGCCTTTAGTGAAGTTTTCCAGGACACCAGGTGGATTAGATATATGTGTTTTCTGATTTTACTGTCGTGCAGGTCCCTTCCCTTCCACCAGTTTTTCATGTCTCTTATTGTAGCCTGACGGTTCTGACCAAAGTTGTGTTAAACTCCTCTAATTTTTTCTTTTTTGTTTAATTAGGTTTAGATTGAAATTATGGATTTTTATGGGAAAATTTACCTATGATGCCAACTTCATTTCTTGATAAAAAAATTATCAATTATAACACGATACATATTCATATGTTTAACATGTCATAGGCACATTGAAGATGCATTAAACAACAAATTCGCCTGATGACCATTTCGGTCTACATTTTTAGTTTAATTATGATCATGCATTAGACGATGCATATGAAACAAGTGAGATTACGTTGTCCCTGTAAGTAAAGAACGAAATCAATGTTAACTATTACTATTAGCAACTTCTGTCTTTAATTCTATGCTTGCCAAAATAATACAAGTATAATATAATCATTATAATTAGAGGCTAATGTCATTTGTAGGGTTTCGATTGTAACTCTGTATGAATAGAAAAGGATCTACTCATGTTTTTATTTTATTTTATTTTTAAGTTTTCATCTTAGTGAATTAAGCTAAATCTTGATCGAGGACCGTTAAAAACCTCCAAGGTTTTCGGTCTGCTTCAGCTTCACCCAGCAATGTCTTTGCATTTTCTATGTAGAAAGTTGCTTTCACCCACCGAACTAGTGAAAGTAGAAACCTTGGCGTTTCTTCAGAATCACTTGCCTCTTTGTAGATCCATTACAACCAAACCCTCAACAGGTAAAGAAGATCCTTTCACAGTCAGCTACCTGGTTCCATCATGTGGATTCTCTAAAGAAGCTGCACGCTCAGCATCGAAGAAGGTGAGATTTGAATCTGCGGACAGACCAGACTCGGTTTTGACCCTTCTGAGAGATCGCGGATTCACCCAGACACAGGTTCCAAGAATGATCAAGAGACGACCTTCGTTGATTCTAGCACATCCTGAGAATACCCTTTTGCCAAAACTCGAGCCTTTGGTCTCCACGGGGATTTCAAATGCCGTACTCGCGAAAACACTTGCGGCGGACCCAACCCTTTTAGCCAGAAGCTTGGAGAAGACTATATCAAGAAAGATGAGGTTGTGGCGGTTACTCGCCATGGAACAAACTACAGAGAGGTTCCGGAAATGTGTAAAAAGTATTAAAGTGATAAAGAAAATGATTATTCATTATTTACATTAAGGCTGTTAAGCTATTAAATAGAGTTAGATTAGTCATCGACTTATAAAATCTCACCAATGACAACTTAAACAGAATATATTTACAATTCAAGTCTGCCTATGTAAATTCTGTACAGTCAGTCAACTAAGTCAATTATAGTAAAAAAAACATTCAAGTCCCTGATTCATGTGAGCAACTTCCATCATATCTGCTGCTGCATTTGTGGAAGTCGTAATCATCTCGATCATCATCATATAAAGGTTGTTTCAGTTTTGGCTTGATCTCATATATCCCCCCTTCAAGCTTAGCATGTGAAGAATGTAAATCAAACACACTAAGCTTGAAAAGCAAAAAATGAAACTGAGGAGAATGCAAGCTTTTGGTAAACAAATCAGCAGGCTGAAAGTGAGAAGGAATATGCAGTGGAGCAATGAATCCAGCCATATACTGATTTCGAATCACATGACAATCAATGTCAATGTGTTTCGTTCTCTCATGAAATGTAGGATTCATTGTGATATGCAGTGCAGCTTTGTTATCACAACCAAGAGGAATAGGACTGTTTACTGCAACACCTAAGTCCTTAAGAATATAAGAAATCCAAAGAAGCTCACAAATAGTCATGGCCAGTGACCTATACTCAGCTTCACAAGTGGATCTAGAAATAGTATTATGTTTCTTAGTTTTCCATGAAATCAAGGAATTTCCCAAGAATACACAATAACCAGTTAAAGAAAACCTGGTATTTCTGCAATGTGCCCAATCAGCATCACGGAAAGCAGAAAGATCCAATGTATTCTGGCTAGAGTAAAATAATCCAAGGGATGGACAACCCTTTAAATACCTGAGTATATGTAGAGCAGCAGACCAATGTACTTCAAGAGGTTCTTGAACCAACTGGCTCAACTGCTGTGTAGCATGAGAAACATTAGGTCTGGTAATACTCAGATATAAAAGCCTTCCAATAAGTCTCCTGTATTTTCCAGCATCCTGCAGTAAAGGACTCTTTGTTGTCTGCAAATCCAGCTCCTTTGGTAAAGGAGTTTTAGCTGGTTTACAACCAAGCAATCCAGCACTTTGAATAATATCCAGGATATACTTCCTTTGATTCAATGCAATTCCTGAAGAGGATCTGGCAATTTCTACACCAAGAAAGTACTTGGCCAAACCAAGATCTTTGATGGTGAACAATCAGTGAAGATAGTCCTTGACCTATAGGATCAATGTTTCAGAAGAACCAGCAATAAGTACATCGTCCACATAGACTATCAACAGAAGAAAATGATCACCAAATGTGAAAGTAAATAAGCAGTGATCATGGGTGATAAGTAAATAAGTAGTGATCATGTGCAGACTGTTTAAAACCAAATTGTTGCAAATGCTTAGTGAACTCAGTGTTCCATTCCCTAGATGCCTGTTTCAAACCATACAAAGAGCGCTTCAATTTGCAAACCTGATTTGGTAATGTCACAACATATCCTGGAGGAGGTGTCATGTAGACAGTTTCATTGAGATACTCATGCAAGAATGCATTATTTATGTCAAGTTGATGAATTGGCCATCCTTTGGCTGCTACTAGTGCAAAGAACACTCTAACAGTCACAACCTTAGCCACTGGAGAAAAAGACTGCATATAGTCTTCTCCTTCAACCTGATTGTAGCCTTTAGCTACTAATCTGGCTTTGTATTTGTCAATGCTACCATCTGAATGATATTTCACCTTATACACCCATTTACATCCTATAGCTTTCTTTCCTGCTGGTAATTCTGTGAGATCCCATGTGTTATTTGCCTCTAAAGCAGCAATTTCTTTCAACATGGCATCCTGCCATTGTGGATCATCTTTCGCTTGTTCAAAGGAATAAGGTTCTTGAACTTTTGACACATTGGCAAGAAAAGACAGATATTTGGAATTGATATGTGGAGAGAAATGAAAGGGATAAGTTTGAGGAGGAATGAAAGATCTTGAGGAATGAATAGCAGAATGAGACACAAAATCTTCAAACCTCTTTGGGAGACGTCTGACTCTTGTGGACATTCTCACAGGAGGATCCAATGGTTCCTGTAATTGAGGAGATAAAGCTGAAGAGATTGGAAGAGATTGAGGAGATAAAATATTTGAGGGTGCTATTTCAGGTATAGGTGAAGGCTTGAGTGAAAAAGATGCTGGAGGAGAAACAGATGAATCAGTAGGTAAGTCAGGAATAATGATTGCTGTAGAAGAAGGTTCTTTCTTCTGTGCATATGGAAAAATGTGTTCATGAAATATAACATCCCTGGAAACATAAATCTTGTGATCTGAAGGACAATAGACCTTGTATGCCTTTTGTCCAGTGGGATACCTAAGGAATACACATTTGAAAGCTCTAGGGGAAAACTTATCTTTATTAGGAAGAACATTTGTGACAAAACAAAGACTACCAAAAACCTTCAAATGTGATAGGTCTGGTGGTTTGGAGAAAAGCACTTCATATGGAGATTTCCATTGAAGTATAGGTGTAGGTAATCTGTTAATCAAGTAAGTAGCAGTAAGAACTGCATCTCCCTAGAAACATTTAGGTAAGGATGCCTGAAACAACAATGATTTGGCTATTTGTAAAAGATGCTTATGCTTTCTCTCAACAATTCCATTTTGTTGAGGAGTATAAACATAATTTCTTTGATGTAAGATTCCAAATTTTGAGAATAAAGTTTGACAATCTTGATTAACAAACTCAGTTCCATTGTCAGTTCTTATAATTTTGACTGATTTCTGAAATTGAGTGTTAACCATAGAAAAAAAATGTTTCAGGATTTGAAAAACAGAAGTTTTGTGCAGAATGAAAAAAGTCCATGTAGCTCTACTAAAATCATCTACTATTGTAACAAAATAATGTGTATTGGATGTATTTTGATGAGAATATGGCCCCCAAAGATCAATGTGTATCATATCAAAACAGGATGAAGTAGATGATGTACTAATAGGAAAAGTAAGTCTTTGTTGTTTAGCTAGTGGACAAATTTCACAACAAAAAGAATCATCAATCTCAAAACCAACAGATTTATTCAAGTGTTTGAGTACATTCAAGGACGGATGTCCCAACCTACAATGCCAATTGGCAAACAATTCTGACCTAGCAAACCTATTACATTTGCTAAGCAAGGAATTATTTCTGATCTGAGGAATCTGAAATTGAGGATTATGTATAAATAATTGAGTATGATCTTTGATAAAATTTGCATCAAATGATGAGGCTGTAAGAAGATACAATCCATTGAATACTTGTCCAAGGCCAATGATTTTGTTAGTCATTTGGTCCTGCAACAAGCAAAAATCAGCAAAGAATGCAAAGAATAGATTTGTTGATTTGGTTAATTCTTTAACAGAAATAAGATTGTATTTAAAACTTAGCACAAAAAGGACATTGGTAAGTTTGACTCTAGGATTCAAGATGACTTCTCCAACCTGTGTAACAGAATGAAGTCTTCCATCAGGCAAAGTGATGGAAGAAGAGATCATAATAGGTTTAAGGTTGATGAGACAAGATAGGGATGGTGTCATATGTGCAGTTGCCCCTGTATCAAGAATCCAATAACTCTTATCTATTAAACAACAATTATGATTATGAGAAGCAGTGGCATTACCTGCAAAATCCTGCAGATGAGCAAAATTGAGAGAATATTGATTCTGATCTGTAGCGTTCTTTCCCTTAGCCAGCTTGCTCAATTCAGCTTGCAGCATGCTCACTTGTTTACTCAGATTGTCAAAGGCATTTGCTTCATTTCCCATGCCTGAATCCACCCCTAAAGGAGTTTCTACCTCAGCCATATAAGCCTGGTTATTTGTAGTCATTTTCCCTTGCCTATTTGCATTTCCTTTGTTGCCGTACTTAGCCTTCCACCAACTAGGAACACCATGAATGCTAAAACAGGTACTTGTGTCATGCCCTTTCTTGTGACAATAAGTACACACGAGATCAACTTTGTTCTTATTCTGACCTTTACTAGAACCAACATTCACATGATCTCCTTTATTGAAAGATATCATAGCACTTTCTTCTGTTACTTGGTTAGCTATTCCATCTTGATTCTTGACAACAAATGCAGTATTATCTAATACCTGATTATTACCAAAGACAGAAGTAGACATATGCTTATCAGCTTTAAGTAAGGTATTATATGCCTTACTAACACTCGGAGGGGGCTCCATTAGTAGAATCTGCTCCTTGACGACATCAAAGCTGGAGTTTAATCCATTAAGGAAATCCATCAGTCTGTCTTCTTTTTCACGTGCATCAAACGCCTTTGCAATCTCAGGTGGACAAGCAGGCATAGGCCGGTAATGCCTGATCTGATCCCAAAGTCTTTTACAAGCACTATAGTACCGCACCAGGGTAAGATCACCTTGACTCATTTTCATTCTCTCTTGGCGCATTCTGTAGAGCATTTGACTGTTAGATGTTCCATACTCTTGCGCCAAAGCGTCCCATAGTTCCTTCGATGTTAGTGTGTACATATAGCTATCTGCTATATCTACGCTCAAACCTGCAATAATCCAAGCCTTCACGGTTGAATCTACCCTTTCCCAACGAACTCTTTCAAGAGTACCTTCTTCAGGAGATGCACAAGTGCCATCAACGAAACCTAATTTCATTTTGGACTTCAGGAAGGTCACCATTGACCTAGATCATGACAAATAATTGCAATCACTCAGTTTCGCAGGAATCAACAGCACTCCTGCATTTTCAGTACCACTAAGACTCATCACTTCATCTTCTATTGTGACATGTCCCGATCCAGAATAATTCCCTGTTCGAACCTCACCTCTTGATTCGAGATCCTCCATGATTACTCTATAAAACATAAAACAAACTGGTAGGTTTTGTTGCGGTCAACAAGAGGATTGTTTTTGCAGAAGAAAAATTAGGCAATCAAAAACAAATGTCTCTGATACCATCAAGAAAGATGAGGTTGTGGCGGTTACTCGCCATGGAACAAACTACAGAGAGGTTCTGGAAATGTGTAAAAAGTATTAAAGTGATAAAGAAAATGATTATTCATTATTTACATTAAGGCTGTTAAGCTATTAAATAGAGTCAGATTAGTCACCGACTTATAAAACCTCACCAACTACAACTTAAACAGAATATATTTACAATTCAAGTCCGCCTATGTAAACTCTATACAGTCAGTCAACTATAGTTAAAAAAAACATTCAAGTCCCTGATTCATGTGAGCAACTTCCATCATATCTGCTGCTGCATTTCTGGAAGTCGTCATCATCCCGATCACCATCATATGAAGGTTGTTTCAGTTTTGGCTTGATCTCATATACTATAAAGCCTTGTTATGAATTCCTTAAAACCATATTGCTATCTGATGCTAACATTGTCTGCTATGAAGCGCACTAGCTGGATATTTCTAGAGGATCGTTTGAAGAATCTCAGATCCAATATGGCGCTCTTGAGAAAATGTGGTGTACCCTAGGGTAGAGTTTCGATGTTGCTGAGGGCTTTCCCTGAGACTCTTCTTGTTCAAAGGCCAGGAGAGTTTAGCAGAGTTGTGGAAGGGATCAAAGAAATGGGATTTGATCCAAAGAAATCAACTTTTGAATTGG